>CM024810.1:3039109-3331609 GCA_014281875.1 Nibea albiflora
GCCAAACTTTGAGTTATACGCATTAGAATAAATTTAAAATGCACAAAAATATTCAAGAAAATAAGTCAAATTGTGCGTACGGTCTTAATTATTATTGTTATTATTTGACTGATCTATAAAGCGTTATTAAATGTCTCGCCTGTGGGATCTGCTGTTACGTAAGCTGTAACTAGCTGCTTTATTACCAGTTAAGAACAATTTATTAATCCAGTACAGGCAAAGACATTAATGTGAAGTATGTGGTTTGGTTATGAGTCTTCATGGCTGAGATCAGGGAGAGGAAATGAGGCGCTCCGACATGCAGACAGGTTGTAAACAAGCCCCCAGTGTCTGTAAGGAATTTATGTTAAACGCTGGCTGTATACAACATGCGCTAACTGAACTCAACACTCCAGATACGCTCCCTAAATTTTGTTATGCTGCCAAACGGCCGCCCCTGAATCCCCAAATATGCTCCCAGCTGGCTGGTTATGTCTTTAAATCAGCTGTGAGCCGCGTTGAGTCGCGCAGACTAATATTTTCTGCTGGATCCTGACAAGATTTCTGCAAAAAAACCAAACAAAGAATCACCTCCGCCTGCCGTTAGCCGCTGAGATGGAATCTGAGCTATGGATCGATCCGTAATAACTCGTGAATGTAATCAAAACAAATCAATCAGGAGCGAGCGTAAAAAATAAAGACAGGTTACCTGAGCTTCCCCTCGAGTGTGCGAGGAACGCCTCGTGTCCGCGGCCCGTCAGCCGCCGCTCTGTCACGCCGGAGCTTCTCGTGAAGGGACGAGGAGCGCCGTCACCGCCCGAGGACCCGGGGAAGCGGTTGTAGGTGGTGCTAGGCCTGAAAGAAGCGGAAATACGGCGGTGTAGGATATTAAATTTATCATGTACTAAGCCGTGTGTCATCAAACATTCATGTGTTATAGCCTGGAGGATATTATGCAACAAGCTGAAAGGTTAGAGCTCGGACAAATGCTTCATATGAAAGAAAAAAGAAGAGGGTGGACCGTGAACGGCAGCATTTTTTAAACAGCCTGCGTGTGTCTCCGTCTTTTAAATCCCTGGCTCGGCTCCTCACAGATCATTTAAGTCCAGAAAAACAACAGTATCTCACACACACACACACACATATATACACACAACCATTCCCACAGCGGTGTCATTACAGAGGCTCATTATCAAAATCAATTCAATTAAAGGCTGTAATTGCTGTAGTGAAACCCGAATGCTATCGCAAACAGCGCTGAAGGAAGGCAAACCTCATCGATGCGCCGACCCTCGCAGTGTGTGTGAGTGTGTGTGTGTGTGTGCTCTTATTTAACGAAAGAAATATTAATCGCTTGTTTCAAATTAACTTCCCTCACCCCTCTTTTCTCTCTCCGAGTTGGTGGCGGCGTTTAAGTGTATTGATTCTTCGAGGGGGGGAAGGGTGGAGGAAGCAAGAGAGAGGAGTGGAGAGGAGAGAGGAGAGGAAGGAGGAGGCCAACTATGTTAAACACTTAGAGTAGTTAGCGCGGAGACGCGACGCAGCATAGCTAATGCCAAATCCCTCAATCATTCTGCTCACACGCGCGCGGGCCGGGTTAATTGTTTACCGAGCTAAATGAAGTGGGGATAATGTAGGCTAACTGTGCGCTAAGCGCCGCTAAGACGAGGGGATATTGTAAAGGACAATTTGATTTATGTGCCGCGTGTTTGCCCGAGAGGAGGCGGAGAATTAGAAGCCGCACTTTATCTGCATCGAGGTGTTTGTCGAGAAGCAGAGGGTGTGTTTGGAGGGTGTCGAGTGTGTGTGTGCGAGTACATTCGAGGCTGGAACATCGCGAAGAGCGAGCCCGGACATTAGTGTGAGGATGATGAAGATCTGGGCAGAGATGGGGAGGCAGAGCGTCCCGATGTTAATAACAGCTTTATTTACTGTAGCAGAGTCACAAAGTGCTTTACAGGAGCAAATTGTTCAGCAGAGCTGTTTTCATGTCGCGTACGGGACGGACTGTCCGCTGATCGGCTCCTCCGGTCTGCACGTCGAAGGCCTTGCAGCTCGCGTGGCATCAGTGGTCGACTGTTTAACGCATCTTATTATTTCTGGATGACAAAAACATGAGTGATCGTCAGACGTTAAAGGAAATGTTGCCAGCTGACGGCTAGCACGATCTGGAGGGGGTGGAGGAAGCGTAGGGCAGGTTGGGGTCGGGATCTACCTTGCAGGTGTAACATTTAATGATGTCGACTCGAGAAAGAGAAAGGAATATGGAAATGTGTGAGAGTTTTAGAGACACAAGGACGTTGGGATAAATCTAGCACAGTCCGACTGCGATGAGGTTTGTTTGGTTGGTGGCACTGCTGAAGAAAAGATGGAGAACAGTAAGTACTGATGAAAGTAGAGGCTGTAAATTTACCGTGTATGGCCTCCGGCGAGCTCGCCATAGAGGGGGGGCAGAGGGAAGTCACAGGCCCGACTCAGGGGACGGCGGCAGGGGGTAAGAGAGCAGGGTCCACCCTGCAGGTACAAGCTTTAATGAATTTTACTGGAGAGTTAGAAAAGAATATTTAAATGAGCCTCGCTGAAATGAGGCTCATAGTTTATTCACCTGTCTCCAGGTCAGCTGTGTCAGTCAGTGAGGGCAAACTACAGTTCACACATCTGTGTGTACAAGTACAACAACCGGTGTACAACCTGAAGTACAGGACATGTAAACAAATATGAAGTCCACTGGAAGTACTTTAATGAAGTAATACGTCTGAATTTACAATTTCAGCTTTCTTTAATGAATACTCTGTTAGCTGTTAGACCGCCTCATTGATACAGGTGTGTACCTCGTTAATACAGGTGTGTATCTTGTTAATTCAGGTGTGTACCTCGTTAATACAGGTGTGTACCTCGTTGAAATCTTCTGATTGTATATTTTATTTTACAGATACTCGTTTCGTGTCTCGGTTGTTGATTTTTAGTTAAATGTAGGTGAGGTGTCTTTTGTGTTATCAGTGATGATCACCGTCTAGAGGTCATCCGTGTACGGTGGCGCCTTTGTGGTTGGATGCTACACACTTTCAGGTGTGTGTGTGTGTGTGTGCGGTTGTACGGTCTCGGTCACTGGTATTGAATCCCGACTGTGAGGGCCATCTGTCTGACTTTGACCCAGCATCTCACCGTCACACCTTCACGGAGGAAAGGAGGGGGGAAGTAAAGGTGTGTGTTAGCCGTCTGTGTGTGTGTGTGTGTGTGTGTGTGTGTGTGTGTGTGTGTGTGTGTGTGTGTGTGTGTGTGTGTGTGTGTGTGTGTGTGACACAGCGAGAGAGAGGTGGGGTTGGGGTGGTGTTTGGTACCATACAGTATGTGCACTCTGCAGTTCTTGGCACACACACACTCCGGTCATGTGAACTTGGCTGTTGCTTTGAAGGTACCAACTGCTGGCAAAGGGCGCACACACTCACACATATCCACAGCGACACACTCTCCATACACACACACACACACACTCGTACTATTCCCAGCGTGTGCCTCAAGTTAGTCCTCTGGCTCCAGGACAAGTCGATCTCTGACCTTTTAAGCATCGGGGGCATTCCTGAAAGACGTCTCAGGGCGAGAGGAGGTGACGGGGGGATAACGTTAACCCGGGAGCAGCAGTTAACATTTAGGAAGTGTAGAGTTTCCTGCACTCGATACACCAGGAGGGACTATTTAACGGCCCGCGAGGAGGGTGGAGCGACAGGTTGCCGGCAGTCGCTGTACATGATGAGAACATAAAGATAAAAAAGCTGAAAGGAAAAGAGGGGGGGCATCTCGCCTCGGCCAGGAAGGACGGGTGATTGAAGAGACCCAGTCCCATAACTGGAAGGTCGTAAAATCCCATCGCTGCATCTGATCCCTCTGCTGTAACGTAATGTGGACCTTATGGTCGCACTCATCTGGGCTTTTACCGACAGAAATATCTGCTGGTAATTAGAGTCTAATCTTGCCACAACTGTGACTTGTCATGCTCGCGGACAAATCAAGGCTCGATTACGAAATGTTTTTGGATTAATATCGGATCGAATGACGTGTGAAGTGTAGTGATAAAACCACGGACACGGACAGGCTGCTAAGTTTTACTCGATCAAACCTGTTAACATTTGTCCGATAGCTGACAAGCAACACTAGCGGACTGACAAAGTTAGCAACTAGCTGGTAAAGAAAGCTAAAGAGCTAGCATTGACTAGAAACGGATGCTAAGTGAATGCTAAAGCTGAAATTCATCCACCTCTCTTTGCTATAACTTGTTTTTTTTTGCTACGTAGCTACCTGTTCTAACATTTGTCCATTAGCTAGCGGACAAACTAGCTAGTGTTAGCGACTAGCTGGTGATGAAACATCTGTCTCTTTAAAGAGTTATCATCTAGACCAAAAACTGAGGCTAAATGCTAATGTTTGCCTGAGTAGCCAACTGTTTGTTTACACGTTAGCCATATAAAAACTTCAAAAATCATGCTTATGTGTTTGTTGCCTGCCAAATCCCCCAAAATCATTGAATGAAGCTTTAAAATATAAGAGATGACCCCAAAAAACTGAAATCCCTCCATCTGGCTTAGCTATTGGCTATTTTTTGCTAGCTAGCTAGCTAAGCAGCTGCCGAGCACCATCAGCGGACAAGCTAATGTTTGCTAATGTAAAGTAGGCAACTGTGTGCTAACATGTTAGCCATAAAACAACTGAACAACTGAATATTGTGTCAGGTTTATGCGTTTATCAGCATGTTGTTAGTTTTTCTTCCTCACAAATGGCAGCAGAAGACAAACTAATTCCTTCGGTTTTCGGTCCATATTTTAAGCTAATTATGTCTCTACTGCTGTACAGTATAGTAAGATATTAGCACTGTCAGTTTAACCTCCTTAGATGATGGTATTTTATCTATTTTTCATTTATCCCTTGTGCCAGATTTGGACTTTTATGCAATATATGTAACTTTACATCGTACCAGCAGTTGGTAAAAAGCCGCTGGCGTTCCCACAAGTGGAAGATGAGGAGGTCAATACTTAACAAAGATATAATACGATAATGATTGTTTGGTTAGCGATCAACAACAGCAGCTCCCCAAGCCTTTTTTTAGCTTTAGGAACATTTTTTAAATGTGTCAATTAACATTGAACTGAGAGCTGAACTGAGCTGAGGAGAAGAAAATGAGATTTCCACCCCTGTAAGATGAATGAAGTCATCAAGTTAAATTTAATTTAGACAATCACCGCTGATTCTGGTGCCCGTGTGTAGCTGCTGCTAGAGAAACTATGAATCCGCATAAATTAAACAATTTCATAACAGGCCTAATAAATGTAACACATTGCTTTGCGGTTATTGTAGAGCAACAAGGAGCAATGCAATTCTTGAACAGTGCAGGCAACATGGTGGATTAGCAACTCGTTATTAGCGGTGCTGGTGAGTGGTGACTTTCAGTTTGCACATTAATATGTAAATTAAAGGTTAATTGATTTTCAAAGGTGTGCAGGTATCATGTATTTTACAGCACTGGGCCCAGCGCGACTCAGAACTGAAAGAAGGCTCCTTAAAGAGTTAGCATGGACCAAAAACTGAGCTAAAAGATGCTAAATGAGCCTGCTTCTTTCTCTGCTGCCACAAATCAATTAATCAATCAATTAACTGAAATCCCTCCATCTTGCTTAGCTGTAGCTTGTTTGTTTTTTTTGCTAGCTAGCTAGCTAGCTGCCCAGCACCATCGGTGGACAGACAGCGTTAGCGACAAGCAGGTGAAGTAGCATCTAGCTCCTTCGAGAGCTAAAAAAAAGAGCTAGCACACAGGTGGACAAAAAGCCTGTTTTTCTCTAGCTGGCTATATGTCCGCTAGCTGCCCAGCACCATCTTAAAAAGAGTTAGCATAGCATTCGTCAGGTGGGCAAAAACAGATGCTAAATGAATGCTAATGGTTCTATGTGCCAGGATAAGTAGCGACTGTTGGCTAACCCATATAAAGTGATTATTATATCAGGTTCTCTTCCTCTTAATAATCACGCAGTCAATATTTCAATTAAAGAAATAAACCAAGTGTTTTTTTGTTTGTTTTTGGAGTTGATGTAGCAGGTAAACAGGAAGTAGATTAAGCAGCCGACTGACTAGACAGATACATTTGTGAAGCTAAATGCCAGCGCAGCATCACGCCGCCTTTACGTGGCGAGGAGGGCATTTCAGCTCTCTGTGCCTTTTTTTTTTTACGAGCCCGGGCGCAGTGAGTGACTTAGTAGTTTTGTCGGGGCTCCTGCTGAGCGCGTAATGAATGGCAGGCTGGCGGGCTGCAGGCCTGCGAGGCAGGCAGACAAGAAACAACAACACTGTGGAATTGTGGGACGGCGAAGGAGAGTCTCGCGTTGTGCGTCTCGGCGGGAGCTCGCAGAGATCAAACGTGTCGACAGCGCCACCACCCACCGGGCTTTACCGGGTAGACGGGACCTGAGGAGGAGGACGAGGCCTGTAAACCAGACAGCTTCTGTACCCGAGTGTGTGTGTGTGTGTTTCAGGAGTGAATGGCGGCCGAGCGGCGGATGCTGTCACGGCTTTTGCTTTTGTTTTTTTGCCTTTAGAGGACAGACTTTGAAAAGGATTAACGAGAACTGACTTGATGTGACTTCCAGGTTCGCTTTGACACGACTTTGCTTCTTTTGATCTGGTTTCAACACACACACACACACACACACACCTCATCCATGTCCCTGCATCTGTCCTTGTGTTAGCGATACTGTACTGAGCTTTCAGCCTGAAGCGTTATCGACTATTCCTGTCTGTCCAGAGCGGCTCTGACCCTCTTCTCTTCCTGTCCTCTCTGCTGGTCGTCTTTCTCTCGCCTCTTCTTCCTTTACTGTCTTTCTTGTCTTTATATCCTCAGTTTTTTTGTGATTCGTGCAGTTTTAATTTGGATTTTTGGTTAAACTTCCTCACGTCTTTCACATTTTGTTTCTTGTCTTCCCTTTGTCGTCAGCAGCTTCAAAATAAAAGCACTGCATGTAATTTAATGATTTCAGATTTCAGATCGTTTCTTTTTTCTCCATCACAAACTCTTTCCTGCCTCGTTTTCTTCCTCGCTGTAGTTTTTCTGTCTCTCTTTTCAAGCTTTATTTTGCGTTCTGCCTCAAACGCGTCACTAAACACGAGTTACACCTGCAGAAAAGTCGCCTGAATTTCAAAAAATAATCATGATTTTTGTAGTTTTTCGTGGCGGCGTGTCTCTTTTTGTTTCTCCCCACTTCCACCATCGACTGCCCCCATCAGGCAGATTTGGGAACTAATCAACGGAGAGAATAGGTGTGTATTTGTGTGTGTGTGTGTGTGTGGTGTGTGTGTGTGTGTGTGTGTGTGTGTGTGTGTGTGTGTGTGTGGGACAGGTCTGGAAGAGGTAAAAAAAAGCGTGGGGATGATAAGGAAGAGAGCAAGAGGGGAGAGAGTCGGGATAAAGGTGTGTGATAGAATTGGAAGATCAAAGCCTTCTGTCACAGCGTGACTGAGCCCAGGGGCATTATGGGTAAGACAGGGCACATACACACTCTTACGGACACACACACACACTCACGGCTGGTATTTGACTCTGAGTGTGATTGATACCGGGCTAGATTTGGAGAATCACTGTCATTCGTCTCTCCGCAGATCAAACAGCCACATAATCTCCCATAAAGGAAAGAGAGGTGGAGGGAAGGAGGGGAGGAGGTGACAAAGCCTCCTCCTCCTCCTCCTCCTCCTCCTCCTCATCTGTGAAGTATTCTCTTGTTTTCAGTAAAAACGTTAACAACACGTCCATCATTTAAATGCTCCTGCTGTAAACCTTCATATCTCGCCTCCTCCTGCAGAATCGACTCTTCACGTTGGTCTGCATGACGCTGTGATCAAATCTCAGCCCGCTGTCAGTGACATCAGTGCGGTTTGGTCGTTGGAATAAGTCGAGCTCCGGCAGCTTCCGAACCCGCGATAACGAGAAGGTTGGAGGAGAAGATGCAAAGTTACAGAACGCATCCGAGCTGACAGGTTACAGCTAAATGGAACTGAGCCATTCTTCATTTTAAACAAATGAAGTCACCGACACAAGAAGAGCTTTAATCAGGCGTCATAACTTGAAATCACAGGGCCAAAAACTGCAGTTCCTTAAACGTCCACTTGAGGCTGGCTCCAGAAGTGAGTCAGTCTCCATAAGTCCCCATGTTAGACAGCAGAAATAAACATGTTTACAGCCTGGTACAAAAAACAGTTTTGGTCTCTGTAGCTAATTTCCCCGTTCATGACAACTGTACTGAGGGTGAATTTATATACAACTCACCTGTTCACATTATATTAAGGCTTAAAGTTATGCAGGGTGAAGAGTGTGGACGCTTTGATTGACAGGTGGGCGTGGTCACAGGTGGGCTTCATTCACGAATGAGTGAACGTTTCAACACACCTGCAGTAACGAGTTCATGTGCAACATTTGAATATATTTCATCCTTCTCTGTCTCCACAGATGCACCACCCTATTCAGATGAAGCCTGCAGACAGTGAGAAATCTAATGGTGAGTGGCCACACACACACACACACACACACATAGAGGCATCAGTATCACACACACATGCATCAATAGCCTTTTTTGAATTTGCTTGGTAATAGCTCGCCGCAGACGGGATGACGGGCTGGCGGAAAAGATTTGAGACGTCGAGACGAGCAGAGAAAGAGAGAGGGGAATGGAGGAGGGTGGGGACGGGTGGGGATGCTAATATATATCAAAATATGTTTATATGTGATGAATTATTAAGGCGCTTCGGAAGGAGGTGAGTGAAAGTTGAATCGTTTTGGCCTCCTGGTGAACCCGCCTCTCCTCCCCTGTGGCTGCTCGCTCATGCAAACATGCCACGTGCACCCTCCTCTCTGCTACGGCATCCATCTCACGGCGCCATCACACACACTCCGTCCTCAGATCACCCCCGTTTCCAAACTACATATTGCCGATCCAGTTGTGAATTGATTTCCCATCCCGAGCCTCTTCCTTCCATCGCTTCTCATTCTAACGAGGAAGCGATTGGACCGTGGGCGGAGGAAGAATCGGGGTGTCTTTCTTTGAAGGATGAGGCCGGCGTTCTGTATTTTTCTTATCATCAGCAAATCCAACGAAGAGACGTCCGAGTACAAACACATTCACACCCGAACGTAGCAAACGTTCCTCGAGAATCTCGAAGTCAGACGTGAGCTGATGGCCGTTCCACTAAATCCAACCACACCTCCGTCACCTGCATTGTTGAACCGCGAGACGGAGAAATGAACCTTTGGAAACATAAACAAGGTTTCCTCCAGCTGACATATAAATACTCAAAATCTGACGTATATTTACAAAAAACAAGCGACGGAAAAACAGTTAATTCCGGGACGCGGGATAATAAGACCTTTTTTATTTCATTGTCTCCGTAAAGACAGTTTTACAAGGCCTGGATTTTGTTGTAATCAGTTTTAATTGGCTTCATTTTGTTGCAGCGGTAACTTTCGGTGTAATTTGTCAGGGTCATTATGTTCAGTGATACTCAGCTGATGCAGATTTGAAAACTAAAAGACAATGTTATTAAAAGTGGTGAGAGCGCTCAGGAGAACATCGCGGACACGCTGCACAAAATCTGATTTTCGTTTCTATTTTAAGGTTCTGCTCAATTACTCAGTCTTTGAGGGTCAATTTGCTCAAATTGTAGAAACACATAATGAGATTTCAGCTTGCTACTGCAGAGTTTTGGTCTCTAGTTTAGGTTTGATCCACTGTTGGTCATTCGACAACAAAAGACGGGTCAATTTGGGTCTTCTGGGTAACCCTAACCTTACCTTGACCCAAGACTTACTACATTTACCGGACCACAACCGTGACCGACTTTCCAAGACGTTAACAGTTGGCTCGGCGCATGGAGACTCAATTTGATAACAGACCCTAACCCAAGTTATTACCTCGGCTTTGTGGGCGCTGATCTCAAGGTGAACGTTTAGGCCGACCTCTCGGGCCTTGCTCGGTAATTCATCCATGGGGACGATGTTTGTTTTCTGCAGCCACTCGTTTTCACAACAGCAGCATATCTTTACGGAGCCAAATTCCTGGTTATTATCCAGTTTTTTACCTTTTAGGTGGAAAAGATATTTCCCATTTCAGACTGCTGCCAGCGATGCCTGCAGATTTTCAGGTTTGCAGACCCGAGCAGCTTTCGGCAAATAAAACTGAAATTATTTGCATGGCTAAATGAGAAAATATATATATGTGTGTGTGTGTGTGTGTGTGTCTCTTTTCTGCAGTTTGAGTGAAGTGACCCTTAAAGCTGAGTAATTGAGCAGAATATGAAAATGGATAAAGTCACGATTGGATGAACTGACCGTTAAAATCAAGTCGCGGGTAGTTTCAGAAAGGATTGCACAAACTTTCCGAAGGTGTTCTGACACCTACACGAACCCTCCGTGCAGCGTGTGTGTGTGTGTGTGTGTGTACAGATTAAAATCGGCTTCATCGTATCACAGAGGAGTCCTTCGGGCTGACACACAGACGATGGAGTAGCATCATAAGCGACCTGCTAGATCACTGTCCACTGCAGGGGAGTACAATAAAATGACAGCATCCAGCGAGGCGGCGGAGGAATCCTTCTAACAGCCATCATCCGCTCCACTGAAAGATGGCCAAATACGACTTTATAAGACATAACCCGTCAGCGTAACGACGGTGGAACTTAATAAAACAGCCACTGCTCACAGCCAGGATGGTGAAATATAGAGCAGACCATACGTAACGTATCCATCCACTTAATGGTAATGACCTTTAATAAACCCGGTGTTAGAGTCGCTGTAACGGTGACGAATGGCCGCTCAGAGGTTTATTAGTTCAGTCAGCGGAGGAGACGGAAGACAAGATGGAGGGATGTACAGTCGAGCAGAGAGATAACATTATTGTTAAGCAGCGTTTCTTCTTTTTTTTTACTAAACTTTTTATTTTTTGGGGGCTTCTGAGTCGAAACTCAGCACGACGCCAATTCTCCTCCCGTTTATCCCAGAATGCAAAGCTGATTCCGGATCATCCCGGAGTCGGCTTTATGAGTCTTATCGCCCGACCGCCTGCCTGCACGCCTCGTCCGGAAAAAAACAAAACAGAAACAGTCAATTGTAACGATATCTCCTCTCTTTCTTTTCTATCGACGCCGGGTAAATTAATTACATTGCTGTTAGACTTGTGGTAATCTTCCTCTGGAGTGATGAGCACACACACACACACACACACACACACACACACTGTGTACAAAGGAGTTAAAGCTTTTTGAAACAACACTTATCTTGGCAGCGTATCCCGACGGTTTGTGTTTTAAACACACAAACAATTCAAACAGCAAAATAAACAAGTGCGCTATTGATTTCCCAGAGTGCAACAGACCGCTTATCTCTTTCGCCTCGCGGTAAGAGCTGACAGTTTCCTCATTAAAAATGAATTGGATTAGCATTACATTGAATGTGGAGGGAACACATAAACACACACACACACACACACACACACATTGTTTCAGTGAGCGATGAGGATTTTCGATTCACACTTAACCCTCGCTTGCTCGCTCGCGCGCGTTGAAAGTTTCTCACCGCCGGTCGACTCGGCATTCCTCGACGTTGCACCGGAGGAGGAGGTGGAGGTGGAGGAGGAGGGGGATTGTGTCAGTGGAGGAGAATGAGAGGAATCCATGAGGGAGGACGGATGGAGGGAGGATGGAGAGGTGGAGGGAGGACGAGGGTGAGAGAGGACAAGCTGGAGAATCTCAGCGAGCAGTCGGTGTTGAAGTGATAATGAGACATTGATCAGAGCCGCGCAGATGGCATGATGAAATACATGAACTCTGTCTGTGCTCATCTCTCTCCCACTGTCGCTCTGCTTTTCTCCCCTCTTTCTCCTGATTGCTGTTTTGTTCTGTCTCATTTCATTTTTCCACATTTCTGGATTTTTCTGTTTTTTGTTTTATCTCTCTTTTTTTTATTGTTTAGTTTTTCTTTTTCATTCTCTTTGTTCTCACCTTCGCTGTTTTCCAGTTTCCTGTCAGAAAGAATTTGCCCATCGTGGATTAATAAAATACTTCTTCTTCTATTTGTTGTGTTCTGGAAACAGTTTGTTAATATGTGAGCTTCAGCGGCGCTGTCACCGAGCCGGGCTAGCCGTTTCCCTTCGTTTACAGTCTTTGTGCTAAGCTATGCTAAGGAAGCGGTAGATTCATTCAATGGCAAAATTCAGATTTGGACTGACGTGGATCGATCCGTCTTTTGTGGCCCAGCCAGGCTAGCTGTTTCCCTCTGATTCCAGCCATTGTGCTAAGCTACGCTAACTGCCTCCTGGAGATAGATGTGAGCGGTATCAGTCAGTTGTGACGTATTCCTTTCTTTGTATATTGCTTGGAGTGAACAGGCTGCCTGTTGGACTGGAATAAACAAGCAGACATTTTGACATGTCCTAGCCTTAAATCTCACAGATGTGTTGATGGTAGCTTCTTCTGGTTCACTGTCACTTATATTCTGTGTGTTGTGCTATAAATATGCACAGGCTGCGACACAGTCGGTTTGTCATCAGCCATGAGGCCGTGCACTCTGTGGTGATTTGTCGAATATGCTGGAGAGCTACCATGGACAAAATCCAAGCAGTGAAACGACAAGTTGTGTTTGAATCACGTAATCAACTTCCCCCCCCAAAATGTCTAACCAATCACTCGTCCTCCTTCTTCTTCTTCTTCTTCTTCTTCTTGGCTCTGCAGCGGTGGAAGACAGGAAGTTGTTCATCGGCATGGTGTCGAAGAAGTGCAACGAGAACGACATCCGGGTCATGTTCTCTGCGTTCGGACAGATCGAGGAGTGCCGGATCCTCCGAGGGCCCGACGGACTGAGCAGAGGTGCGTGTCGCTCCAACTCACTTCCATCCACACGTAATATATTATTACCAGAACGGCCTCCGGCAGCTGTTGCTGTTCATTGTGTCGACTTGTGTTGTGACTCAAACTCAAGTCCTGTGGGAAGTCTTCACGGTATCACCGTGTGACAAGAGTCGGCTGGTTGAAGACGGTTTCTGAGCCAATGGCTGCGCCTCCGAGTTTAAACCACTTTTTACGGTGAAGCACTGAGAATTTATCTGTATGAGAAAAATAATAAAAGAAAGAAGAAGAAGTGACTTTAAAAATCATTCCAACCACTTTGTAGTTTAACCACTGATTGGTTTTTTTTTCACTTACTTCAAAGTATTTTGCATAATCTGCAGCTCATTTGCATGTTTTCAACCATTTTTCTCCTCACTGTCTGTTACTGGAAGTTTTTCCTGAGCTGTCAATGTCACACAATGCCTTTGTGTGACATTGTTTGCTGTAAACGATGGTGATTAGTGTTTTCCTGCAGCAGGAAACATAAAAAAAGAAACTTCAGGAGACAGTTAGTTCAAATAGTTCTGCTTCTTTTCGATGAAAGTCTGTTATAGTCGTGACCAGACTACCAATCTGTCCTAAATTATTGCATGTCCGACTTCACGTTGGACCCCGACCAATCACGACTTGCCTACATGACTTAGATCATTTTGAACAAGGCGGCAGTGACTTACTCACTCTGTTCCACCTGACAGCGACAAGAGCGAGTGTTTACATGTGTAAACACGGTGTTCTGAATCAGAATCAGCCTTGAACCGTTCACGGTCGCTGGATTCTGTCTTTGTCCTTCAAAGCCCGTAGAAAGAGTGAGTGCGTCAGTAAGCAGCGTATGTATATGTGTGCAGAGAGTGAGTAATTTAATGCTTCTGGATCGAGGATGATAGTAGCTGAAATGAAACAAACATCGGCCCTTTTCTGCTCCGCTGCGCCGACAGTTGTAGAAGTTGCCAAATTCTCCGAGAGAGGGCCAAAGAAACTGCGACATGCTCGTCTTTTAGGAGACGGCGAGGTGTGTCAGATGCTGCGTCATGCAGCTGGTCTCCAACGTTGACACACTTCACGTGATAAAAAGTACAACTTAGCTCTCGATGCCCCACATCTGTCAGGTCAGGCCATTATCAGGTGGATATGATATTGTGCAAGTAGGTAGATCGGTGGCGGAGGGAGATTCGGGAGGGAAATGTAGCCATATACAATAAAAACATGCAATGCTGAAGCTAGAAAAAAACAAAATCAGGAACAGGGTGCTCTCCTCCAAACGCAGGATGGTGTATGTCAAAGAAATCAGTAAGAAACCAAAGTAGGGTGGAGCTGAAGTTGGAGCAGGCCTCCAAAAATGGTGAATCTTCTGTCCAGGTAGCGGCCAATGCTTAGTTTTGTTCCCAATGCTCCTCATCTGTCAGGTTAGATATCATACTAAATAGGTAGGCACAGAGGTCGGAGGTAGGCATCGTGGCTATATTCACTAAAATACATGCAGACTCAAAAACAACCAGACTCAGCGAGCTGCCACAAGGCGTATGTCAAAAACAACGACGAACAGCAGAGCTAAAGTTAGAGCAGACCTCTCAAAAAATGGTGAAACTTCTGTCCAGGTTGGTAGCGACCAACTCTAAGTTTAGTTCTGCAGCGCTCCTCACCTGTCAGGTATTGTATCTCGTTGATAGGTAGGTTGGAATGTGGGTAGAAGGTACAGCGAGTTGCTACAGCAGGCTGCAGCGCCGTCTTCCAAAGGAAGGATGGCGAATAGAGAAGAAGGTCGAGCTACAGTTGGGACATTAAACTGTAGCTTGAAATCCTTGTAGGATGGCTCCCTGGTCAAATCCAGTGTTGCCTGTTACTTGCCGGGACCAAAGGCTGAAGGAAGAGTGATTTTACAAAGCCAACAAACCAAAAGTTTCATACTCTGAAGTTCAGGCTGACATGAACATTAAAATCGGGCTTTTAAATTTCATTCTGCACCATCTAAAGACATTGTATCAGTTCCTGTATTCAACCAGCTGCTTCTTGAAAACGGTTTGGATTTCCTTCAAGGTTTTGTAGGAGTCATGTTAAGAAGTGAATACAAATGAACTGGAGCGACATCTTGAGGCTGTCGTGGCCACTGTGAATACATGCTTCTCTTTTTTCGCTCTATATATCTCTTTTGCCTCTCTCTCTCTCTCTCTCTCTCTCTCTCTCTCTCTTTTTTTCTCCCCCTCTTGCTCTCTCAGCCTCAGTCCCAGATCACCCCCCAACCACCACCCCCCTTCCCTTTCCTCTGACCTCCTAACCTCCATTCATATCCTTCACCTTCCCCGCCGTTCCAGTTTAGCCTCGCCGTAAGCCAGTCCTAAGCTCTTTGACACTTCCACAGTGAGGCTGAGGGCACTTTCAAACCGGCAAGTCCAAATCAGGAGATGTGTTGTTGCATTTACAGCGTGCATCAGAAAGAAACTTCAGTTTTAAAGCAGCTTTCCTTCAGGAAAGAAACAAGGTGCCATTCTTCAAGTCAGTTAAGCAAGTAAACATAGACCTTTAAAGACACTGTGATGTATAAAACATGTACAAAATATGAAGGTATATCCGAAAATGCCAAAGAAAGTTAGAGTTGGGTCTGATTTGCCGATATAGTTTCTGGGTTTTGGTACAGTTAACCAACAATCCTTAAAGATTAGGAACAGTCGCTCCTAAGAGAAAGTAGAACTTCAAGTCAACAGGAAATCCATGTAATGTAAGCGCTGATTTGGCCTCTCTGAGACTTGGCGGGAGGCTGTTCCAAAAGTCACAGAGCTCCAACGGCAAATAATCTGCAAACACAAGAGCTCAATTAATCACGACTCCAAACGCGGCCACGTCTCAAAAAACTCTAAATTTCTTCACTTGATTTGGAGAAGGGTTTTTGTGCTGAATCCACAAGACGCAGGCGAAAGAAAACAGTCCGCAGGCAAAGAGGAAAACGGCCTACCTGTTGAATTAATAGCGTCATGTAATCACACACTCTAAACAAAGTGCTCCAGGATCAGATGTGCTCTCCAGCAGACGCCCAGAGTCACCATTTGGGTCGATCATCAGGCTGAAATATGACCAGATCTCACGAGTACAACCATAAACCAGCTGCCTCATCCATCAATCCAAGCTCAGCTATTGTACCTCTATAAATAGCTCTTGTAGTAACACAGGGACCCCTTTCCATCATCCGCCATTCTTCCCCTTCATTTCTACTATTTTCCCGACGCTCCTTACCTCCCCCCTCCCGTCTCCCCTTTGTGGTTTCTATGTGCTGAGGAGATGGAGGGGCTTTTTGAAACTCTCTGTCCTCCTTTTCCTCCTCCTGTCACGCGAGCTGTCATTGTCATCAGGTTCAGTGTGGATCTGTCGGTCATGTATACTTTCTTTATGTGGTTGTCGGACGTTTTGGATGTTTTATTGTTGACTTGAGTCTTATTTTCTCGATGTGTCTCCTCTCTCTCTCGCTCTCTCTCTCTTTCTCTCTCAAGGTTGTCTCTATCTAGATCCAATCTTTGCCTCAAACTAAACTACTCAAACTCCCATGTTCCTTTGCTTCTTCCAAACCAGCGCCACCCCTCCTCCGCCTCTATCATTCACCCCGGCTGTCCTAGAATCCTCTCCCGCATCAATTTGTTCTCTTCCCACATCGGCCTCCTTCCCCAATTCCTCCCTCCATCCATTTTCAGCTCCTCTCTTCCGTCCTCATGAATATTTCAGATGCGATGGCCAAATCCTCATTTCTGCAGAGCTGATAAAAACCACTTACCAAAGAGGAAATGCTGGTAGTCCAGCTGGAGTCTGGCTAGTAAATAAACAACCTCAACCAGGTTGGAAAATAAATAGCTCTTTAAGGATTTCTTTGTGCCTGTAAGTCCCCGAGGCGCGCAGTCCCACCTAGCTTCACTGCTGAGCTCCTATTAAACCGCGGTATCAATCAGAGGAGCGCTACGCCATCCCGCTATTAATAAAATATGGATCACACCACCAGTGGATGGCTGGGCCTTGGGAGCTACCCTACTTTCATTAAAGGACTGTTTGGTTCTCCGCTGACGACAGAATGCGGCCCGTGAGGTATTTTTAGCGCTCAAGCCACGTCCCATCTCTCTGCCGTGAAAAAAATAAGACGTGCACGGAAAGCACAGCTTTTTTTTTTTTGTCATTAGCAGCTTTGATGTTAATGAAGAAACGCGGCTAAAGATAGAAATGTTTTTGAGAAAGGGGGGGAAATAAAACCGGGAGACACACCCAGGAGTTTCCATCCGATGACGCTGGAGATGACCGGCTTTATAAATATCAGGAACCGGCCTGATGGGGGTCACCCAAATGGAAGCCCCCTCCAGAACTGATCCAGTTCTGGGGCAGCGCTTCTCTGCAGAGGATGGGGCAACCTCCTGGAAAGTAAGAAGTTAAGTGACAGATTGTGGCCCATCTAAAATAGACAGTTGAAAAAAAATGACCCCCTTTTTTCAGATGTCCTATCTACAGTAATACCAGCCAGCACAGCAGCCCGGCACTGTAAAGGACACATCGGGATGTTTACTGGGTCAGTGCAGCAGAATCTGATAACCTTGAGTCTCTTTTATGACCATCTTACCGCTCTGATGTAAAGTCCAACTTCCAGCTGGGATAGCTGAAAAAAGGAGGATCGATATAATGTTAAACTCTCAATAATCCCTCCGCAGTTTCCTACTTTATTTCTTCGACTAATCTGTGACAGCTCCCAATACTTTTTTTTTTGCTGAGATGTGCAAGAAATATAATGGAAACTGAAGCATGTTGTGAGTTTTTGGGGTTTTTTTTTCTTCTTCCCCTCCGGATCCTGTCACTTTCAGCAAGCCCTCCAAATTAATCAACGAAATGGGTTTTTGTGTTATCACCTCTCAACATGAACAGTTTGAGCGTTTTCTGGTCCGGTGCCCGAATCAACTGGGCGATATCGTTACAACCATCCACCCTCTTTACAAATATCTGTTAGAGGAGCGCTTAGGCGACTTAAAATACTTTGTTGAGCTTTGGGAAAGAAGCTGTCGCTGAAGAAAGTTAATCAGTCAGAAGAAGAGCGAAATCATCTTTAACTTTGCTCTTCTTTCAATGAAGTCATGCAGCTTTGAAGTCTAGCAAGGTGAACGAGCTCATGATTTCGTGATCGAGACTCCAGCCTTCCTTGCAACAACCCAACGCTGAATGGAGACAATACAGGATGACACTGAGAAACACAGTCAGTGTCCAAGTCTGGCATTTTAGATTGGTTACATGAATGCAACTGAAACTACCTGGTTAAGAATAGATAAAGATTGCCGTGATGGTTGAAAGAAACCATTGTTCGCTCGATAAGCCCAAAGTTACTCTGCACAGCCTTGACCTCCTTCCTGCTTCTGGAAGTCACTCTTTATGAAGACGTAAACACGGATTGTTTGTGTCAAAGCGGCGAGGCAGTCTGCGATCTGCTACAAAAGCGTTGGTCAAAAGACGCGATTAGACTATCGCTGCGGCGATGCGAGGCCCGCTACAAGGACGCGTTCTCTGTTCTCGGGGAAAAGCCTCTGTCTGAGGATGAAGGCGGGAAGGAGCTGACCATCCGTCACTCTCAGCCTCGTTCTATCACGGCCACAGCAGGCTTTTGATAGAGGTGGAAGAGGACAATGATCGCATCTATTCCTCCATGCGTCTGTCCTTCCTGTTGCATTATCCATCCTCTCTCTCTCCTCCCTCTCTGCCCCTTCATCCCCATCCACGCAGCACAGGGAGTCTATCTGATGACCCCAGCTATTAGTTTTTTCCTCTATTGCCAAGCCACGAGTCAGCCAGCCGAACCTGAGCAACGTGTGTGTGTGTGTGTGTGTGTGTGTGTGTGAGCAGCTCAGGCCTGGCTGCGCTAACATGGCTTGGTGAGTTTGTTAGCATGTTATTAGTCCGGGGGGTTGTTGAAGCACTTCTCACATTATCTCCTCTAATCACTCCCCCCTCTCCCCACCGTACCCGCAAACAACCAATAATAAACTCCCTCCGGCTGCGTCCCATCTTGATTGGCTAAAATCAGCGTCAGTCACGGAGGAGGTCGACCACACCTCCCTCTCTTCTCTTCTCGTCCCCTCTGCGGCTTGAATTAATATGACTTTCTATCTGATTCTCGTCTTCTTGAGACCCCCTGCGGATATTTTGTCCTGCCGCCGCCACACAAGAGAGAAAGGAGGACACCCAATCAGACTGCACAATGCAACCCCCCCCAAACAAAATGTGTTTGTAGGAGCGAGAGGAAGAAAAAATTCAAAAAAATTAGAGACAGTGACGAAAAGAGGAGGAAGAAGGAGGCGGGGAAGGTGCCAGCACCAGCCAATCCGAAGCCCCGATGGTGAATGTGGTTGTCTCAGATGTCCTGTGGTGGCTGTGGATGGGGCGAGGTGGCGGGACGGGGGCTGTGGTTGTCATGACACTGTGCTCGTTTTTCGGCTGTTGTTTCCACAGCGACTGAGAACACTGTTGTCCTCCTGTGAGCTGTTCTCTGTATCAATCTCTGTTTGGGTTTTTTTATAACAACGACGTGTCCAACCCTTTTGTCTTGTTTTTGTTCTTTCTTGTCTTCCCTCCTCCTCCTCCTCCTCCTCCTCCTCCTCCTGCCCTTCTGCCCTCCCCCCCTCCTCCCTTCCACTGCCCCGCCATCCCTCCCTTCCCTCCTCTCCTCCTCTCCCCTCCCTACAGGATGTGCTTTTGTCACGTTTTCCACCAGAGCTATGGCACAGAATGCAATCAAAGCCATGCACCAGTCTCAGACTATGGAGGTACTGTACTCTTTGCCCTTTCTCTCTCTCTCTCTCTGTCACTTTCTGTCTCCTTAGCTCCTTTTTAAACATGCACTTCACTCTGTTAACGTGCCGGCAGTTTAATATGTCAGCCCAGAGTTCGTTTGAGTCACCTCTCTGTAAAAGTCACGACTTACTACGTTCTAGGTTGGGCCGAGTAACATTTTCGAGTCTGAATTAAAGGCTGCGGCAGAAACAGATAAAATGAGTGCACGGTACTGTAAATGAGTCGGGTCGAAGTGTTCAGAACTTCGGCCGCTCGAGCCGGCAGCTTACGACGAAGAAGCTTTCCATCCAGCGTGTCCTCAATTAGAAATGAAACAGCAGTCTTGTCGTTTATAACCGCGATCGGACACTTCTTGAACTGTTTAAAACGAGCAGCAGTTACGTGATGTGCTGAATTAATAATGAAACATTTATTAGAAGATCTACTCCAATCCGTTTCAGTCCAACTGACCCCAGAGTCCAAAAAACGTCTCAAAAACCTGAACGGAAACGCGTGTCCTCGTGGGAGTGATCAGGCAAAGATGAAGGGAGGTTAAATACGGATACATTACCCACATATGTAACAATGTAAGACAGACGCGTGACGGACGTCTCTCTCTCTATTTTCCGCCTCTCTGCTGCCCTGTGATGAAATTTTCCAACCGTCAGACTAAAGTTTGGCAAAGTCTCAAAAACTGTGACCAAAAAAAACCCCAACCTTTGACACGCACCAGCCACGGCGGGCGTAGGCGGCATTACAGACCCCATCAGCCGCACGGCGACCCCGGCGGTGCCGTAAATGGGGACAGCTCCCTTTGTGTTCCCTCTCGCCCATTTTCCGGGGCGCTCTTGTCAACACTGTCGAGGCCCGGTGACAGGGCAGGATGAGAGCGGCGGCGGCGGCGGCCGTGATTGGAAGAGAATTACCCGGCGTAAGACCCGAGTGTGAGTCAGAAAGAGAGACGGAGACAACAACCAAGATAAAAAAAAGTGGTAATAACAGGCTGTGTCCAAAAAAAAAGAGACGAGTGGCGTTCACCCGCGTCGCCCGCTCATTAGAGCTGATCATGATAATCACGGCTGCTATTGATGTGCCGCGACCCCGACGTGTGCAAAACACATGGCCCTCCCTTCGTGTTGTTTGTGTGTGTGTGTGTGTGTGTGTGTGTGTGTAGGGCTTCTTTCTGTTTATGTTGTCCCACTGTGAATATCAGTGAAGTGTCTGTGTTGATTTATGTGGCCGAGCAGCGGCGGCGTCTGTCTTTCTGAGAAGGAGTGACACTCTCCTCCGACGGCGTTAGTATTAAGCCAGAATTATCCTCGCTCTGAGCAGTCGCCTGCCACAATGGGCCTGGTAAACACTGGCAGGGTCCCTGCTTTTTATCAGGCACGCTGAGAGGAGAAAAAAAGAAGCAGCCTTAAACCATAACACAACGATATTGCAGTGGACAATGGCAAAATACCTTCATTTCCATTTGAAAACAAGCTGTCTAGCCCCGGGCGGACCTAAATTGCCGCAACCGTTTGTTAATGTTCCTCAGTTTTGCAATTTAAAAGTAATTACTTCGGGTCCGTATGAGGGAGCGAGCTCTGGTAAATAGAGTTTGGTTATTGTCTTGGCTCTATTGCACCCCACCGTCTTGGATAGAGCAAGATGTGTGTGTGTGTGTGTGTGTGTTTGTGTGTGTACACGTAAGCAGCACATGTCACTGAGGGGAAAGAACAGGGAGGCGGCCCGGGCTGTCCGTCCGCTGATGGCCCTGTCACTGTCATATCCATTCTCATTACGCCGTGACATTGAGGCACAAACACGTGCGCGTCCGCACGCGCTCGCTGAATGTCAGGCCGTAATGAAAGTGGATACGAGCGAGACAGGTAATTCACTGCCGAACCTCTAAAGACACGCGGGCGGACGAGCGGGTCGCCTTCGTTTGGTTGCATTTGTGTCGATTTGTGCTTTACATTATTCACTCCTTTTATAAATGCTCATTTAGCGCTCGGCTCCCTCCTGCACGGCGCTCCATCAACGCTGATTTCTGTTTCCACCTTTCTGTTTTCACCCCCACATGACTTGCACATTATCGCCTCATGCACACACACACACACACACACACACACACAGAGCCACGAAATGAATGCACAACCGCTCAAGCGCATGTAGACGGGAGCTTAAGTAGAGCACGAGAGAAAACAGAGCAGTGGCTGTTTAAATGGCGAGCAAACACATCTGTCAACTGCAGTGAAGAGAGGAGACAGATACAGAGAGACGAGCGGTGGAAGGAAAATATTAGATTAGATTAATCAGGGGGGCTGATATGTAAGAGAGGAGGATGAGAACGAGTCGTCGTCTGACTTAAAGACACCGAATCGGCTGCATTTGTCCAAAAATGTCTCACGGTTACGTTACCAAATTGCCGAGCTCCTGTTCTGGCACGACACTGGCTCCCCATCGGGATTCCCACCTGCCCTCAGTCTCTTTCCCGGTGGTCCAAAACGCCTGATAAACACTCCCCGGTGCTCCCAGGCTAACAAACTGAGCTAACAGCAGCTACAGTTTACTTCACTGTCCGTCAGGAAACTCTGTAAATCAGAGAGTTGAGGCGGAGCCTAGGAAAAACAGCTCCAAGTGCTAACAGTGTCCTGATAACTCTAAAAACTCTGTTCATGACTAATTCACTTGTAGTTTTGACCCTCTTCATTTAAATCACACAACCGCTGCAATTAACAGAACCTATCCTTGAGAGGTCGCGTACACCTTGAAAAAATAATGGAGGTCTATTGAGACGCACGGGTTCTATTCCCATTCAGTGAAAGAAGAACAAAGTCAGCACAAGTAGAAATATCTCTTTCATTAATGGAGATTTTCAGTCTATTAAAAGTCTATTCAACTTCCTCCGAGGCTGAAAACAAACGTCCTGGCTGACTGTCAATAAGCAGTAATTAGGAGGTTATTTAAAGAAGACGGCCGGCTAAGTAAGCTAAACCACAACGGCTACTAAAGATCCAGTAAAACACCAACCCGGCTGCCCGGTTCTGATGTGATCTTCTAACATTTGCACAGTTCATTTATGTATAGATTGCATTTAATACACAAAAGCAACTTCACAACTCTGCAGAGTTTGCATGCAACTATTAAAATAAGACGAGACAAAGAGGGAAAATGTTCCAGCAGCAGCCTGGAAATGAAACTAAAGTCAGATCACAGGTTTTTAATGTAATATTCCGTGCCAGCTTCTTTTCAAGCATGTAACGGATCAGTTTGTGAAACAAACAACAACAAGAAACTCCGGTAGTTAACGGAGACTGCTGCTTATTAGTCGCTGAAGATCACATAGTTTGACATTTAAAGGCTATGTGAATAAATGAGACGGGGGAAGGTTGAGAGCGCGTGACGTCTCCAGAAAAAGCAACGAGAGATTGATTTTCAAGGTAAACGAACCGGAGCTTCTAAGTTCAGGACGCGTGCGTGAGAGCGCCTCAGCATTTTTTTTGGGAGGGGAAGTGATGTGTAAAGTTCTCTTCACGGTTGTCTCAGAGCGTCGACGTCTCGGGTTTATTAGCTGAGTCTGTAACTTTAAACAGAAAGTTTGACTTTTCTTCTGCGTGGACGGCGAGACGAGGTCAGATCACAGCCGGGGCGAAGGTGTATTTTCATCCATGTGCTGTAATTACATAATTATAAATGCGGATACCGTAATTATGCCAGGTGCTTATTGCCGTGTCTGCAGTTTGAATTTGAGACTATAGGTTGTCATGCGTGTCAATCACAAGTGTAGTGTTCAACACGGAAGTGATTGGAGGGCAAGCAACCAGCGAAGTGATGAAATTTGGTGTTTTTATGATAGATACTGCAACGATTTTTACATTTTTGTGCAAAAGTTTGTGAGAAACAGATAAAAAATAACAGAAAGGAGAGTTTTCTCTTTGTCTGAAGCTTGTGCAACATGTTAGTCTGCAGCTAAAAGAATCGATGCTGCACCAAATTAACGACACCTAATATTCAAAATATGAGAAATCAGAGACTAAACAAATCTTTTTATGACTGCAAATCAGTGTCCTCATATCGGTTCGCCTCGGTTGTCCGTTATTAATAAATTCAGCGTATTTTCGCGCGTTAACGACCGTAGAGGGTCTCATGAAATATTTCGGCGCCCGCAGAGAGGTAAAGTGATCGCGTTGCCCTCGTGCTGTTCGTGCTCAAAAGTGGCCAATTCAGAACAAATCAGACGGTTTGCAGATTTAGTTTAACACAACATGAGGTGTAATTGCGCCCAGCGGCAGCGTTTTCGCAGGCGGCCGTCAGAAACAAATACCTATAACAATTAGCTCGCCAAATACTGAAAAGGACTCATAATGAAGCTTCCTGGGCGGCGAGAACACGTGACAGTCAGACTGTGAAACGTGAAGTTTTCAAACACTATTTTAAGATGATTTAATGTGTTTTTAAGCAAATATATGTTAAAGTTTCAGTGCTAACTTCTTCCCAGTAAAGTTGAACATAAAGTACAAACAGGAATGTTGATTACTTCCTGTACATCTCTTGGCGGACTCCGCCACTAACAGTGACGACTATATACAGAGGTCAACACAAGAAGTGAATCAGAATTTACCTCTGTGTTAGATAGAAAGATAGATCATAAAAATATGAGCATTGACTCTTTTTCTGACAGAAGTCACCTAATCTGGAGTTTGTTTTTACCTGGACGGTGACGCTGCTTCATCTCACTCGTGGCTGATTAGCACTGTAGTCACACAGCGTGGATATACGAAGGTTCAAGCTGTTGCTAATCTGTGATGAATTATTAAAAATCCCCCGAAGGTAAAATCAATGGTGATTTGTTTCTTTGTGAGACGGCGTTCGGGGCTGCTACTTCCTCTCCTCTCCGCGCGTTCTCGCCAAATCAGCCTGAGAGACTTTAAAGTGCAGCCCAGTTTTCAGGGAGAACCGCAGAGGCCCCGCGCCCTCGCTCCCTCTCCCAGGGCAGGACTCTCATTCTGGGCTGCATTTCCCTCCGCTCGCCGGGTGTCAGCTGGAGTAATGAGATATTTAGCAGAGAGAGATGGGGAGCTCCTCTCTCGAGGGGAATCGACTGCGGCGTCGCGGCCTCAGACTTGACACCCTCCTCCCTCCCGAATGCAATTCTCCCGTCGTCTCCTCTCCTTTATCTGTCGCCGGTCAGAATAAAGAGGGAAGATGACTGGTGGAGAGAGACGGAGTAAATATGGCCGAGCCGCCGACAGACAGGAGACATGCTCATTCGGCTGATAAAGTCGAGCCCCGGCCCACAGAGGAGAGGTTGTCTGGTCACACACACACACAGAAACACACAGGTACACTGTAAAAACGTCAGTTTGACTAACCAGCCTGCCTTCAAATGAAACATTCACCGGATCACGCCTCGGGCTGTTTCTGCTCTCTTTATGTGCAGATTTATTGCATCGCTGCATTTGTACGGAAGCCCTGAGGGACAAATGAGGGAAAAAAGATGTAGTGATTCATTTTTTTAAGTCCGCCTAAATAGTTTTCTCTCCTTTCTTGTGAATTAAAGAAACATCTTGTAACTTTTCTACCACAAAACGACGCTGATGCCTCAATGAATGAACGTTTTGGGTCTCTGCACTACATTTCCCATCATGCTTTGGGAGATTCATGGTGAAATGTTGTGCAATGCTGCCACAGAGTGAGCACGTCTTTTTGTTACGCTGCTTCACAGTGAACGCAGGCGATCGTCCGCTCGCTTTGCAGTTAGATTTGATCTGGAGTTTCGGGACCGACTCGTCGGGTCAGGAGGGATTTTCTGTGGCGTCAGCTTTAATTCAGCGTCAGGTAGCTGATGTAACTTACAGGTAAAGACCAAGGAGGTAGATTCAAGGCGGATGACGAGCGCTGTTTCACAAGTTCTGGAGAAAAGAAGAAATTTAAGGAGCGCTGGGAACTTTTAGGTGATTTTATGAATGAAATTATTCATCAGTTTATCAGGAAACACATAAAAACAAGCCTGCGTCGAGAGTTTTAACTCTTCTGATCTGTCACGTGAGCACACACACCTACCTGTGTGGACACACACACTCCTGCTGCCGCGTTCGTGTCGCGCCTCAAACTAAATGTTTCAATCAAAAGCTTTTTCTCGCTCTCCCGCGGCAGATCGTCCTTGTTTCCAGCGGATTCGCCCCCAGTCAGGCTTTGATTGCGGCGTGGCGCGATAGATTGTGACTCGTCGTTCGCCGCGTCGCTCTAACTTTCATCCACACGGCGTCTTTTGTTATCCTGAGAGTGTGTGTGTGACAGCTCACACACACACTCTGAGGAATACACACTCGGACAATTAGATGCACTTCGTCTGATTGTCCAAATCTTTTAAATCTCGCCCTCTCCACCTCTCTCTCTCTCTCACACACACACACACACACACACACACACACATCAGGTCTCTCCTCATACGAGATGATGAAATAGTTGGAGAACTCAGGAAATCTGTTTCTGGTGAAACCGTTCTGGACTCGGAGATAACTGAACCCTTGTGGGGGGAAAAGAAGAAAGCCCACCGGCTTTAGACTCCAGCTTCCTGTGCGACACACACACACACACACACACACACACACTCTGCGTGTCACTAAGTGTGTGTTAGTGTGTGTGTGTGAGAGATAATTTTAATTGAGAATATTTTTTAAGGCTCTCTCGCTGACGTATGAACGAGGTGTGTGTTTAATCATAAGTGTGTGTGTCCAAACTTGATTCCTTAATTGTCTTTTGTTTCCTTTCCTCACCTCCTTTTCTCCTCCATCCTCCTCTTCTTCTCTCCTTTTATCTCTTATCTCCCTTCCTTAACTCTCTCCTCCTCGCCTCACTTGTTTCCTCTCTCGTCTCCTTTTCTTTCTCCTCGTCTCTCCTTTCTCTCCTTCTTTGCTCCCTTTCTTGTTTCCTCTCCTGTGCTTTCCTCCATATTGTCTCCCATCTGTTTGACTCTCCTCTCCTTCTGTCTTTTCCCCTCCTCTATTTCCTCTCTTTCACCTCTTCCCCTCTCTCCTTGTTTCCTCTTGCCATTTCCTCCACTGCGTCTCTCCTCCTCTCCTCTTTTCTTTTTGCTTCTCCTCCTCCTCTCTCCTATTTCCTCTCTTCTTACCTACCTTGTCCCCTCTCCTTTCCTCTGCTTTCTCTTCTCTCTCCTTTCCCTCCTCTCCTCTCTCCTCTTATTTGTCCTTCTGCTCTTCCTCTCTTCCATGTCACCTCCCTCTTTCTTCCTCCTCCTCCTCCTCCCCTCTGCAGGGCTGCTCGTCTCCCATCGTGGTGAAGTTCGCCGACACGCAGAAGGACAAGGAGCAGCGGCGTCTGCAGCAGCAGCTGGCGCAGCAGATGCAGCAGCTCAACAGTGCGACCACCTGGGGGAGCCTGACGGGCCTGGGCGGCCTCACCCCGCAGTATCTGGCTGTAAGGAGAGCCGCCGCGTCGCCCACCTCCACCATCACCTCCTCCACCCCTTACTGCAGCCCCATGGCCAACGCCGCCGCAGTCAGTGCCCCAATCGAAAACACCCGAATCCCCAAATACTCTCAGTGGCCTTCTGTTTCTTCCTCCCTTCTTCCTTTTGTTCTGTAATTCCTCCTTTAGCCCTGTCATTGTTCCTCTCCTCCATCCTCCTCTCGGGACTGTAGCGTAGCGAGAAAATGAGGCCTCTGAACGGCGTCTCAGGCTGCCAGAAGACAATAATATATGTCTGCAAAAGGTACAGCTGCTCCTCTGAGGTGCTTCAAAACCAGCACGTCCTGCCGCATCCAGGAAGAGTCAGCCAACCCAGGAACATTTCCTCCATTTATATACTCGACTTCCAACCATCTCCTGTGTCACCTGGAAGTAAAACTAAAGGATAAAGTGACGTCAGACGAGCAGAAAAATGTAGAATAAACCAAAAATCAAGGCTGTTACTCTTACTCGGATGGTTTTTGCGGCGAAATTGGCAGAAACACAAATGAAATTGTCCTGATATATTCTCTAATTGGAGTAATTAAACAGATTATCTGGCTGGATCTTCTGAGAATCTCCGTTCAGACGCCTTCGTCTCGCAGACTCCGTCTCGCTGTGCAGAGTCTCGACACTAACCTTTGACTCATTGCTCTTCACTTCCTGGGTGCAGTTAGCACCTGCCTCACACACACAGGCCTCGTTTACTGCAAATTCATTTAGGAGGAAAAAGTATTTTGTGAATCGGGCTCTCAGATTTTTTGGCTCTTCTGTTGATTAAGATTAAGCTCTATTTCTGGAAGAAGAGAAAACACACACACACACACACACAATAGAAACAAGATGTTAATTTGCTGTTAATTCAAGTCTTTGAAGGATGAGTTTTTGACAGCATCAGTATTCCACTTTTGTTTTGGGAATCTAATTAGTCGGCTAGATTAGAGCTTTCATGCTCAACTTGTCTGGAAGAATCATGGTGGAATACAAACAGCGCTCGCTTAGAGGAGAGATCAAACTATATTAGCAGCTCATTTACTCATCGAGCACTGAGGCAAAAACCACATTGCTAACCCACTCATTACGAGTTTAGCTTCCCAGCGTAGCGTTGTATAGACATGTGTTAAGCTTTTTGTATCCACCCGGCTCACTTTGTTTCTCTCTCCCTCTCTCTCTGTCGTCTCTCCTCATCTGTCTTTCTTTCTTGCCATCAGTTGCTTCAGCAGGCGACCTCCTCCGGTAACCTCGGAGCCTTCAGCGGGATCCAGCAGATGGCCGGTGAGTCAAAAATCAGTTGATTTGAACTCCCCTCCTTTTTTTTTCCCCCCCTCCACGCCGCGCTGAATCCACGATATATATAAATATATACGCCGACGATGGCGGACTCTTTGTTGCGCCTTCTTCCGTTATTTTTCTTTCCTTTGCAGACTTCTAAAAACAGGACCAAAGAGCATAACAGATGAACTCGCGTGGCGGAGTAAAAGATCTTTGCCCTGAAGATTTATTAACCGTTGCTAAGAATTGTCTTGATCTTTTAATGAGGCCAGACAAGAGTTAGTGCCCTGGGCATGTTAACAGTAGCACCGAGAGGAGGTGGAGGCGATGGATGAATCACAGGAAGGAAGGAGGGAACAAGAAAACAGTTAACGCTTTCACAGTGGGCTTCTTCTGTGGTGGATGTTTTTGTGCACTGCTGGCTGGCGCCATCTACTGCTGTCCTACTGCAGAGGGTCGCCTGGGCCTCCGTAGTTTGAGTGTCTGCAAACTCTAAATGTGATAAAAGCTGAAAATGGACACCAGGAAACAGGAAATAAAGCAGTCAGGGACGAAGCTGAAATAAAAAATGCATATTTTATTAACCCGGTTGTGTTAATCTGAGCTGCGAGCGTGCCGAAAAGCTCCTATTAAATGGTGAACTAGATAAAAATCTCCATCTTTAAATTTTTTGTTTCTTGAAGACGTCCCGTCCTCTCTTTCCTCCCTCTCTCCTCTTTTTTTAAATTCCTCCTTTGCAGATACTCTTGCACCTCCCACCCCGCTCAATCACACTCTCTTCATCTCACCTCCCAGCCTTCACACTCCTCCTCCTCCTCCTCCTCCTCCTCTTCTTCTTCTTCTTCTGTCCTTCTCAGCGAGGTGTCAGCTCTTAATTTGTCCGCCGTTTAGTCGCTGGGAAAAAAGAAAATTGCAGAGAAACAATAAGAGCTCTGAGTGCGACGGCGTGTCGTGTTTCCTTTTGCAAGTCTCCCTGTGGCTGATTTAAATTTTTCCTTTTGCTGCTGTCGAGCTTCCAAACTTTCAAACACACACACACACACACACACACACACACATAAATGGGCTGTGGGATTTGGAAAGCGAGGGTGAGTAACGCCGTCTGAATCTGGAGATCTGTTGGTCCTCCATCTGCGATATGGAGAGAGAGCGAGCGAGCGAGCATTAGTGATTGGCAGGAGATGTGACACAGCTGAATGACATCTGGTCCCAGTCTTTAACACGACGAGCTGCAGAGCTGAGAGGCTTCAATTACACCAATGAGCATTCAATTAGACGCAGCCAACGCCAGCCTGGTGCAGCCCGGCGCTGCCATACAGAGCATGCACACACACACACACACACACACACACACACACATATGTACTCACAGTACCATCTGCACAGCCCGGATACTCCGGCTCTGATGTGGGAAGTAGATTGTATTTGTCTCATACTGTCTCTCTCTCTCTGTTTATTCCTCTCTAACTCGGTTTATTTTTATCTTTCTTTCCTCATAACTGTCTTCAAAATGTTCAACGGGCGAGATAACCTTTGACAGACGCGAGTAAGGATTGGTGTAGAGGAAAAGAAGGAGGAAAAAAGAGGTAGGACGGGAAGGAAAGGAAGGAAGGAGGGAAAATGCCAAGTAAGACATTGGAAACTGGAAGGAAGGAAGTAATGAGAGGATGAAAGAGGGGAGGGAAAGTTAAGATAGGAAATGAAGGAAAGGAAATGAGGAGCAATTGGGCGTGGAAGATGTAGGTAACAAAGGAAAGAAGGAAAGGAAAAAGAAATTAAATGGTAAAGAACAGAAGACAAGAAAAATGGTAGAAATGGAGGGAAAGGAAAGGAAAGGAAAGGAAAGGAAAGGAAAAGTGGAAAAACAAGCATGGAAATCGTCGAGAAGCAAAGAAAGGGGAAATAAAATCGAAGAGGAAATGTAGGAAAGGAGGAATGAAGATGGAAAAGGCAATTTGGGATAGGAAGGGAGGACAGAACAAGGAGACAAGGAAGGAAATGAAAAGGTAAACGGTAGAAAATGACACAAGACGAGGGAAAAGAAGAGCAGAGCAAAGGAAGCAGGAGGGAGGAGGAAAGAGCTCTTATAAGCAACCTTCTCGTCTCCTCTCGCCTTGATCACGCGGTGAATTAGTGCGAGAGACGAACACGCGTCCACGTGACAAACACACACACACACGCACACACACACACACACACACTTCCTGCTGCTCGTCACCTCGAGAAGTTTTTTTTTTGTTTTTTTAATTAACCAATCAGAAGTGTGAATCCAGCCATCTGTCGTCATCGGCTGCGTTCAGCTCAAAAACAGGATGGATTCTTCTTCATGGTGTCTTTGTTCGTGTGTGTCTATTTGTGTGTGTGTGTGTGTGTGAGTGTGTGTGTGTGCGTGTGTGTGTGTGAGTGTGTGTGTATTTCCATGGTACTGTATATACATCCAGACTGTATATACGACACATACACCTCACATTGACAGTGTCCACCCTCTTTTAACTCCTAACAAGCTCGTGAGTCACAGGAAGCGCCTCTCTCCGTGGTAAGAACTACTTCCTGCTCTGATGACTGATTTGTTCACACACACACACACACACACACACACACACACGGAGTGAGGTGAGAGGTGGTTACAGTCTCTGCTTGGGCGGCTAAAAAAGTCTCAATCACGTGATTAAAGTCTGACTGATATCGACACGAGGCCGACGTCTGTTCAGCTGATGTTTATCCTCTTGAATCAAAGCGTCCTTTTTACAGCTTACACTTCAAAAGTTGCTGAAATGCTAAAGTTTATTTTACAAACTAAAACCTCTATTTTATTTTCTTTGACAAAGAAATGAAAGGAAAGGTAAGGAAAGGAAAGGAAAGGAAAGGAAAGGAAAGGAAACTTGCTCCCTGACAGATGTTGAACGACGCCCTCTTACATTTCAATATCAGCCTCAGACGTCTCGTATCAGCCAGCTTCTAATCATGATTTTTATTGACCAATTAGACAGCTTAGCCGAGCTCCAGTCGGATCTCCGGTGATGCCCCAAAAAAGCAGAAATAACTGAACTTCACCTCCTGTTTGTTGAAGCCTTCTCCCGAGCTTCTTCCTGCTCACACAGACAAACTTTAACCAGATCAGCGAGTCCGTCTGCAGCAAACCTAACAACACCACAGCAGCTGCTTTTCCTGATTCAAACACGTGTGGGACTTGTTAGCGAAATCAGCTGCTGTAGTGTTTGTCTTCACACGCTGCAGACTCTTCACACCATCAGAGCAGAGGATTATTTCCAGGCACACTCCTCTGATATTCTTGCTCACCTTCGGACGCCAGGCGGGCGGCTTAAACTCCGTGTTCAGTCCCCGGCTCCATCCAGGCGACCCAGCCACGCCTCAGCCTCAGCCTCAGCCTCCCCCCAGGTTTGACACCACCCTCTCTGGCTCCTCTCTCCAGGTATGAGTGCTCTGCAGTTGCAGAACCTGGCCACTTTAGCAGCGGCGGCGGCGGCGGCCCAAAACTCAGCCAGTCCCTCCACCGCAAACCCCCTGTCCTCCAACGCCGCCTCCCTGGGAGCGTTGGCCAGCCCAGGTAACACCGCAGCCACTCGGGTCCGGGGGGTCCGAGCTCGCCGTGTGTTGGGGTGGCGCCTGCCTCTACGTCCTCCTCCGCTCTGCACCGTTACCATTATGTTGTCGCCCCCCCTCCATGATCCCGGCACCTCACCGCCATCACCGAAAACCATCAACCAATCACCGCTGCCGCAACCATCTCCATTGTTCAGATGTTGTTGACCTTCTTCCTGGCGCCATCGCCATGGTGTGTGTATCCACCGACCTCCATCTTAGCAGAGAACCCATGCTGTGTTGTTGATAGCGCTGCCTACCCGCGTCCCTCTTGTCTTTGAACACCACCGCCACTTCCTCGCTTCATGTGGACCCGAACACGCCCCATGCCACCTTCCTGATACACGCACTGTATATGTGTGCGCGTGTGCATGTGCGTTCTGTGCTTCAGTGTGTCCGACCTGTGTGTGTGACGTCCCGGTGGACGGGCTTTGTTTGTGTGTGTTTTTGGTGTTTGGTCTCGTGGAGGTTAAAACTTAGCAGGTTGATGTCTGAACTGGGCTCAGGTTAAATGCCGCCACCTTCAGATTCTCTCTCTCTCCTCCTCCTCCTCCTCCTCCTCCTCCATCCTCTCCTTGTGTTCCTCCTCGTTGCCCTCGTCTTTTGCTGCTGCCCTCCTTTTGACAAGCTCCCTGTTTCTGCTCCATCATTCTCCCCTTTCATGTCGGCTCGGCCTCGCTCCAGCAGCCGTGGGTTTTTTTTTTTTTTCCCCTCCTTGCTGTCTCTTTTGGAGCGCACTCCCAACAGAGCATGAATATGAAAAGCTACCCCCTTCTGCTCCTCCTTCCTCCCTCCTTCCTTCACTCGCTCCCTCCGCTTGCTTCCCCATCCCCACTTCCTGCCTCCACCGACGCCGACGTGAATGCCCCGTCCTCTCCTCTCGTCTCTCGTCTCGTCTCCACACTTTTCACCTTCTCTCTCTCTCTCTTATTCCGTCTTTTCTCTCTCTGTCTCTCTCTTGAATGTCAGTCCAACCTTGAATAGTACACACTCAGGGTTGAGCTGCTCGGTGTGAATGAGCGGCGCTACACTGCATGTGTCAATGAAGCTGCAAAACGTCACGGCAGTTTGATAAATATAGACAGTTCTGCATGGAGACAGGCCAGTGTTCCTCTCTTCCTTTTGTTTTTTTGTTTCGCACCGTGTGCCGACGTAACGCTCCTCCTTTGTCGCACCATTTCTTAATACATTCAGCGGCAATCCTGCTTTGTTGGCATCGCTTTGATGAGATCAAGGGTAAATTAATAGATCAAATCTTTTTTTCTTTTTTTTTTGGGTTTGTGAGCTTTTGTTGCACCATACTTTCCCGCCATCCCACCAACCACCAACCACTGACGTAGTCGCTCATGTATGGCACACATTTCACATCGGTGTGTGCGCTCCAGGTGTATGTGTGCGTGAGTCTGTGTCCGCTGTGTGTCGTTGAAGTTTCGTGTGTTTTCCGTGTGTGGTGTGTGTTTTGTTTTTTTTGTGATTCTCAAACGAAGAAAGAACTCCGAAACGCTTCAGGATTATAAACCGAAAAGATCTGCACGCCTAAAAAAGAAAAGAAACCTTCTGATTGTGCTCCTGCCTTTCTGTACATACAGTGTGTCTGCTTCTTTATTTGATTTTGTTCTTTCAATGCAATTACAGCATCGCCTTGAGTACCTGCTCTCTCTCCTATCAGAGCGAGCCACGCGGTCTTTAGATGTCTTTTCATCTCCATGTAATCTTTTACACGCTGTGTTTGTACGTAGGGTCAAGGTGCCGCCTGAATTAAAGGTGCTACTTGTAATATATGAAGCGTATCATGGCAGTCATCACACTGAAAGGAAATGAGATCACTGTGGAGAACGTTGGTTGATCTTCCCCTGAACAGCGACTCCCAACAAACCCTGACCAGAAACACGTCGCCTCCGTCAAGGCTGCAGCTTGATAACGCTTTAATAAAGCGCTAATTTAAATGTGTTATTGGTTATTTTTATATTTTATTATATGATTTATCCTGCTGCTGTAACTAAAGCAGAAATACCATCAAGTCACTCGACAGGTGCGAATTTAAATCTCAACAAAAGTTATGAAATATGTGGACGATCTTCGTCCACACAGGTGCTGCAGGGGTTTCACCAATTTGTGTCATAATTAGTGACAATTTTCACCAGAATAATGGTGAATGTGACGGTGCAGATAACCGGGAAACTACAAACGTTTGCACGGCGCTTCCAACAGTTTGGAAACTAATCAAATGAATCGAATGTTGGATGTAATGTGACGGAGAAATTCAAGAAAACTGAATTCAGCTTCTGCGTCTGACTGGCTGCAGTTCACATGGACGTCCTTATTTATTCATTCCAACGTAACGCTTCACATGGACTGAGGAGATGTTTACATGCCCCGGAGCACAGGATTGAAGTTTTCTGACACGCGCCGTCTAAACGTTTCTGCCCTGTTCGCGTCACTTCACGTTACTGTAACACGTTTTACTGAGATGCATTTACACGCAGCTCCTCCTCCAGTCGGACCGGGCCGATCTCTCCTGATTGAGGCTGTTATATGAGCTGTGTAAGCCCGGCTGCTGTCTCAGAGTAAAGTCAGTCAGTCTTCTCAGCAGTGGTTTCATTTATTTGCTGCCATAACGAGTGTTTCAAATTCAAACCGTACAGGTAGCACCTTCTGTAGTGAACTCTATAAATGCCAGCCTGTGTCAAGTAGCTTTTTTAAATCTGTATTTAATAAGGAAGCCTCTAAACGGAGACCTTGAGGTGCGTTTAATGCTTGTATAACAACTCTGTTCCTTTGTCTCCTATTCTCCCTCTTCACCTCCACCCTTCTCCCTCCCCTCCTCCCTTCCTTCCCTCCCTCTCTCCCCCCTTGTCCTGCTCTTCCCGCAGCCGCGGGCACCACAGCCAGCTCCAACGCCGGGGCCATGAACTCTCTGACCTCTCTGGGCACCCTGCAGGGCCTGGCAGGCGCCACTGTGGGCCTGAACAACATAAATGCACTAGCAGGTAGCATCAACAGTGAGTATTCACCCTGTCATCAGCATCTCCACCTCCACCTCCACCTCCACCTCCACCCACCTTTCTGACCATCAGCGCCCAACGGCGACATCACCTGTGAGTCGATGCAGAGAGACGCGGCTGTGCGGCTAACGCGGCACATCGTTAGAGTTTGACTGGACGGGTTTTTAAAGACAAACAGAGCGGACACATTTAAACATCAATGTAAAGAAAAGGAGACAGATTACTCACTAAAAGTCCAAATTAAAGCCTAAAAAAGTGAGTTTGTTCAAGAATAACGTAAAATCTGTGTGCTGCAGTTTATTTAATAGAATTTAACAAAGGCTGATTTTATTAAAAAACCCATCCAGCTGTTTAACTCTAATGTCAGTGGTTGTAGAGATATGTATCGCAGTCTGCAGAGTTTAACTGGTAGGATGAAATTGGACAATTAATATTGATTTTTGCAGATTTAAATCAATCGTTTGCTTTATTGTAGATATGAAAGATTTATATTTTACACAACAGACGAAACGTGAGTCAGGATTTATACGTCGTCTCTCTGCGTCTCCGTTTTACTCAAACTGTCTTCACTCTCTCGATGACGGCTCTCTCAGATCTTTCATCCATTCATTGAATCCTCCATCTCTCCATCCGCTTCCTGGTTGTGTCCTGGGTTACGCTTGCTGTAAGAGTGCTGCGGTGCCGTCCGGGCAGAGCTGACGCGCTGCTGTCGCCTCACGCGTCTCCTGTTTGTCGTACTCGTCTTCCATTGTCACGTTGTTTGGTTGTGTCTTATGTCTGTGTGAACATTAGAGATCAAATAAATCTGAATTTGATCATTTTCATGCAAAATTCACCAAATTTGACAAATTTTCTGTGAAGAAAAATATTATTTAATTATTTACATAATTTAAATGGCAAGAAAATATAAAATTGGATTTCCTACCAAATTTAGGCAATATGTTTTTTTTTTGGCAGAACCTAAATAATATAACATTTTCTGCCATATAAATATACAAAACATACCAAAAGTACAACCTGAGTGATTCATTTGTATCACATGAACGAAATTACCAAATTTGATCATTTTCCTGTTTAGAAAAAAACAATTTGACACATTTCCTATGAAATAAATACAAAATATATTATACAATATTATAAAATAAATTAGTACTCATTTACGTGCAGATTGTAGTTTGTTTAAAAAAATACTAAACGCACTGATTTTGTTGCAAAAAATACAAATTTATCTGAGAATTGGTCGACATATTTCAATTGTCCATTTGCACGTCATTGAAATACAAAATTGTCCCGATAGCTTTGTCACTGTCAGAGAGATAGAAAACGACATCGTCTGCAAACAAGTGTTAGCTCATGATAAAAGGTGTTTGCAGGGCAGCTGCTTTAATATCAAACCTGTTGGTATTTAAAGTCACTGAATGTTGTCAGGATTTACTTGAAAGTGTGTTTTGATCCAGAGCAGACACGCTCGTTTCTATCCATGCGTGAACTGAATCGACTCGGCGGTCTGTGCGGTCCACCAGCGCCTGCCGAGCTGTGCGGTGTGTCCTGCCTTTGACCTCTGGGGAGACGGGGCTGGGATCTTAATCAGAGCTGTTATTACAGCAGAGATCCTGTAGCAGCGGCTTCTTCCACCACATTATTCTCCTCTGACCTTTACCGCCTCGGCTGCAGTGGCTGTATCCGCTGTGTAAATCATATACGCGTCTACTCGAGCGCACACAGGTACAGAAACACAGGACACACACGTCTTTCACATGGAGGGGGGGGCGCTTTGCATCACATTTTGTCCTGGCTAACCCTCCTCGTGCCCCCACCTCATCCCTCCACCACCACCGCCCTCATTTAAACACATCTAGGCCTTAATTGAATTGCAAAGGTCAGCAGTGCAATTATTCCTGAATAAATGAGTGACCTATAATCCAGAGCTCTGCGGTGATAATTTATTTCACTGTGTCTGACGGCGAGGCGACAGGACGCCGAGCCAATGTCAGACCCCCTCAGACAAGTTGCCCTCCGCCGTGATATTAAGCCGTTACAAGCAGCTAATGAGTGTTACTGCTGCGTCCCTCCACTTTCTAAACCCGACCGCCCCCCTCCGTCCTCCGTCCTCCGTCCTCGCCCCATGTGACTGTCTCCACCCCCCCAAAGTGAGACGTCACAGGCTGAAAAAGCAACATACTGACGCATCTCTGTTCCTTTCCTTAAATACGTCTTCTTCTACGTTTATATGAAGGATTGTTTTCGTTTCAAAGACAGCTGAAAGAAGCATTCAACTAATAATTAAGTTCATTAGAAACCACGTCCCTGTTTGTCAGTTACATGACCGTGTGTGTCTCTTGGTGTGTGTGTTCAGTGTGCGTGCATGCCTCGCTGCGTGCTTCTGACTCTGAGTACACGTGTGTGCAGCTCTGGCTGTCATCAGCTACGCTCATACTGCACTTTAATATGTTTAAACTGATACTGTGTGTGTGTGTGTGTGTCCTGACGTGGCAGCTGTTGTGTTTCGTTGTTATTGATGTGTCTTGTGTGTGTGTGTGTGTGTTGTTGACGTGTGTAACTCGTGTGAACGTCCGTGTGTGTCTTTGTGAGTGTGTATGTGTGGTAAAAACACAACCTTCAGTGGGAGCGCTAATGAGTAAGTGCACTCTTCTTTCTTTATTGTTGGGTTTTATGTAAAGTTGCTCAAATGCTCTCAGGTATGGCGGCTCTAAACGGAGGCCTGGGCGGCGCAGGGCTTACCAACGGGACGGCGGGCACCATGGACGCGCTGACGCAGGCTTACTCAGGGATCCAGCAGTACGCCGCCGCAGCGCTGCCCACCCTCTACAGCCAGTCCCTGCTGCAGCAGCAAGGGGCCGCTGGCAGCCAGAAAGAGGGTCAGTAGCCCGAGGCCGACTGTCTGCACATCACTGCCGCTCAGTGGGAGTTCACACTCAGTCTTTCCTACTTGTAGAATAGTAAATAGACAACACAAGACTTCTGAAGTCTTCGCTGAGGGTTAAATCGAGGTAAAATCTCATGAAGTAAGTCGAGTGTGTCAGTGTGATGCTGGTTATTTGTGCAACATGTGAACAAAGACCTTTAAATGGAGCAAAACATTCATAGGTCGAGTTTGCAACATTTAATTTGAAAATATAGTTTGTTTGTTTTTTCTATAAGAGCAGCTCAGAAAAGCTTGAAATGAAAAACTGGGTGATTTTTGTCTAAATAATTAACTAACTGTAGTTTGAACCTTAAAAATAAACATAAACTCACAGATTTGTCTGCTCAGTATAATAATATATATTCAGTGGAGCAAAATGAGCTGATTTGTTTGTATATTCAGACTTCTCTCTGATTATCAGCGATACTTTTGTTGAGGATTGTACACAAATCTGGTGTTAAGTTCAATTTTCCACAAAGAGCTTTCAAACCGAGTTGAATAGCCGACACCGGATGATGAAATGTCTCGCAAAAAAGAAATGGAGCCACATACTATGTGTTTGTCCACTTCACGTCTCTGCTTCCAACAAAGATGCATCTGTAAAGACGCGCACCTTCTTTGACAATCCATGCGGGAGTTCAAACCAAAGAGGTGGCAAACACCGAGCTCCCTCACGGCTTCATTTAGCGCCGGAGAGCATATTTAATGAGCCTGAGAGATCTGACCTTTGTGTGGTAGAAGTGGGGACGACCTCCAGCCTCTCTGAAGAGAGACAACATACAGCTGAGAGGATGAATGAATGAATAAAAAGCGAGAGAAGGGAACTACTTTTGTCCGTAGAGTGTCGAAATATAATTATTAAATGAAAACCAAAAGCTTTCATCTTTGTTTAATGTTCAATACAATCGCACAATGTTGTTTAAAAGCAATAACAAACTCAAGGTCATGCGATATTGTGCTAAGCGGTGTGCTTCAGCCGCGTTCCTATGACGACAGCACAACAGTGCCGGTCGCAACAATGCGACGCTCCCTCTCCTGCCGCTTTGCTTAATGAAAAAGCGCTCTGACCTTATACCCGCTCTGTATCTCGCCCCGCCAGGTCCCGAAGGTGCCAACCTGTTCATCTACCACCTGCCCCAGGAGTTTGGAGACCAGGACATACTCCAGATGTTCATGCCTTTCGGAAACGTGGTCTCTGCCAAAGTCTTCATCGACAAACAGACAAACCTTAGCAAGTGCTTCGGTACGGGACACACACCTGCGAGCTATCTGTCCTTTTTCTTTGCTAGCTGTGTCCCAGTTCAGGGGCCGGATCCTCTGAAGGATGCAGCCAACAAAGTCTTTCAGAGGAGATGAAGGCCAAGCTCAACTGTCACGTTCGTGTCGTAGGGGAATTCCTTGTAATAACCAGTGTCTGAACAGCGTTCACCTCCGGTCATAATTACAGATTGGATCTCAGATATTGGTGCAAAATAATTCAGCAAACAGGTAGTCTGAGAATCTGGCCCATGTCCAGCATCCATCCCCTACGACACGGCATGAAAACAGACATGGCTGGCAAAAATATTCATGAATTCAGGCTCAGAAAAGTTCAAGTTTACCAGTGGGAAGTCCAACAAAACATGTCAAGGCTGTTAACAAGAACAAAGTGCCCGTTGCACTTTATGTCTGGCTGGCTTTACTCACATCCCTCAGTGTCTTTTTCTACAGTTTACGAATAAGAACTTTTATGTAACTAAATTCTTAAGAAGGTTCCTGAAAACGACGGTAAATGACTGCAAGAGAAACGGAGACAGTGTTCAACTTCCAGCTTAGTTTACTGTAATATTTGTCCACAGGGAAACATACAGTGGTCAAATATGGAGATTCCAGTAATACATGAATAATTTCTTGGGTTTGGAATGAGTTTGTCAGCTTTTCCAGTTCTAATATTTTAGCAGGTCTTTCAAGGTAATCCTGGAAATCAATAACTGTCTCTATTTTCTGCACAATTAGCAGCAGCGTGCACGATTCCTTCCAGGAAACTTTTAAAGACCTGTCAAATAACGCATGACTCAAAACGTCCATGATGACATTTTCCTGCGTCTCCTCGTGATATTTCCAAACTTACACAAGCTGACCAGGAAATGGGTTGAAAAGATATTGAGGGCTGCAGAGGACAAACTGGTTGTGTCCTCCAAAATTCAGGCAAAGGAGTCTATATTACTCATCCAACATTTGGGACAGGACTTGTTGGCCTGACTAAAAGGGATCCACCCCTGAACTAACATCGCTAGAGACTCCGTTCCAACCTGTTTTTAACATCCTACCTGTAGAAAAATCCAGAGTGAAATGCATCTAAGTGCACTGTAGATTTCCATTTGCATAGCATTTGTCAATATTGACAACAAACACCTAAATATAATGCGTCTCCATTCCTTGCGCAGCAACTGAGGGAAACAGAAATAAATCAAGCGAGGATCCGGGAAGGAACACGCAGACAGACGGCATTGATACTTGTCAGACAACGGATTGTGAGGATGGATGCGAGACAAGCGAGACGAGGAGTTTACTGTCAGTTTTAGAGGTTGCAGACATTACGAGAGGGAGCGAGCACAAACATGACTTTGTGAGAGACAATACAACACAACATGATCTCACCGCCTGCTCCCAAAACCTTTGTTTTGACCAGCAGTGATGTTTGACACAGTCGTTGGTCAATGTATTGGAGCAGATACTGTGTTTTTTTGTCTCACTTTCGTGGACGATGCTTCACAGTGGTGTCACCAACCCCCCCATCTGTTTTTACTGTAGCTTCATTCTTTCATTATTTTGTTGATGCAACAGCCCAGTTCCCCTCCAGGAGTCATTAAAGTTTAATCTTTCCTTATTGTGTACCAGGGGTGTATTTTAATGTAGATGTAAATGTAATCCAGATAAATCAGATCTCAAGACACAGAAACACGGCGAGGGCGCCTCGTGTAGTATTTTAACGTCAGTTTATTATGACACTTTAATTTTGAGACAGTATTGTTGCTGTAAATAAACACGTGGAAGCTTATTGCTCTCCGTGAGTCAGATTTGGAGGGAAATCTGCTGATTTACGGCGCGAAACAAACAGAAAAGAGATGAAAACATTTGATTGCAGACATTTATTTATTATGGGAAATGTAATCTCTCAGATTAAAGGGACGTTAACACAAACAAAATAGAAGCGACCAATCACCTCGGTTATGGTCCGTCCATGGAAGGTTTCCAGACCCAACCCAAACCACATGCACATCGAACATGTTCGTGTTCAGACTTTTCTTAGAAAAGTGGAATTTATCATGAAGCCAACACATGCTAGTGAAGACACCCTCTAAGCTGGCTATCTTACGTCTGCCTGCAAGCTACATTAGGGAGGACGGCCCATTGTTCCAGCAGTATTATTATTTCTAAACCCCAACAGTCCTAAAACATCCCATTGGACCAAAAGCATTTGTCTGACAGCCAACAGTTATCCAAAAAACAAAAGCCCAGCGTTCTGAAGGCCAGTTCTTTCCAAAAATACATTTGCCCTGGAGTTTTTTCGCTCTTAATGTCTTAGTGTAACTGGACGTGCAGCAAAGGAGGAGCTAAGGTGACCTTTGCTGGGTGACTTTCACCGTCAATAGTCAGGAGAGGGTTATTTAACAATGGTAACCCTCGTGGTCAGGGTAACAATAATACATGTTTTAGTCTTCAGGCATCGAAACTACTTGGGAAGGATTCAGAAAAGATCATGGTTTGGGTTAAAATAAGTTCCACCCTGGACTTTCAGTCCAAAGGGACATTTCTGTTGGACTTTCAGGAGAAACTGGCCGTCAGGACTGTTGGCAGTCCCATATTAACATGTTAAATGCTAACTTTGATAATCCTGCCTGTGACTCTATTTGGATTTAAGTTAAGCTCGTACAATATTCTATGGTTTGAATATTTGGCCGATGGTTCGTCGACACTTGAGAAGCTCTTTTTTTATGTAGCTTGCTAACGTTAGTCAGCCATCCCGTGACACTTGGTGTGCTCAAAGGACAGCATAGTAGCTTGGTGTTGCTGTTATACCTTTATTTGTGTAACTCGAAGCATTTCCAGCAATAATTCATCTTTTCTCTGGTGTCGCCCCCCGCAGGCTTCGTCAGCTACGACAATCCAGTGTCGGCACAGGCAGCCATCCAGGCCATGAACGGCTTCCAGATCGGCATGAAGCGGCTGAAGGTGCAGCTGAAGCGCTCCAAGAACGACAGCAAACCGTACTGATCTTAGCACTAGGGTCTATCTGCTCCCCATGTTAGCACTGCTAGGGTAAGTCCCTCCCCCCCACAAAAAAAAAAAGAAAATGACAAAAAAAAAACAGCAAACCGAGCCACGACCTCTACACAGGGACTGGGGGGTGGGTGGTGTTTGATGGGAGGGATGTGGGAGGGATGTGGGAGGGAGGGGGAGACGACCTACAACCACCCTGAGGGAGACACACACGCCTTGTTTTGTTAATTTTTTTGTTTTTTTTTTCTTGTTTTTCTTGCTTTTTTGAAGATTTTTATGTTAGCTTTCAAGTATTATTATTTATTACAATTATTTTTTTTTTGACACACATGAACGCTTCCATTACCGCCATTACTTTGTGCAATTTTTATTTTTTATTTTTACAATGGAAGGAAGTAGCTATCTTGGGTAGCTTTTTTTGTTTGTTTGTTTTAAAAAAAAAATTTCTTTCTCAGTGATTATTTATACATTTTTGAGGACTAGTTACAGTCAGAACCGAGGTAAAGACAAAGGAGCCATGATGATTTTTTAATCTTTTTTTCTTCTCTCTCTCTCATTGTGAACCTGAGGCCTGGCGATGGGTTCATTTTTTTTTTTTTTTTCTTCATTTTTAAAAAAACAATTTTGACGCGCACGCAGATATGCACATTCGACCTTTGACCTCCGCGGTGTTGGTTGCAGGCCGCCGCTGCTTCTCCAAATAAAAAAAAATAAAAAACCCTCTACGCCTGCTGGCAACCCGGGAGCAAAGGCTGCAAAAACGTTAGTGGCCTCTTTTACATTTCTAGTCAATGGCGACGTCAGCCTACAGTTACAGTTACAGTCCACCACCACAAGAAAAAAAAATACACACACAAACACAAACACACACACAATCCAGCTACGTCTTATTATTTATGTGAAAATAAAAAAAACAGTTTTTTATTTCTCAGAAGATAAAATAATTAGTAACTACTTTTCTGGGTCAGATCACATTGGTCTTTGTTGTGAAAGGGATATTACAGCATGTAGAACATTTTCAAAATAACATCCAGAATTTGATGAAGGCTATAATAATAATTCTAATAATGAAAAAAAAGAGTTTATGGGTTTAAGGTGGTAACTGAAAATACTTGATGTTTGTTGAAAGATTTAAAAAAAAAAAAGAGTAATTCAAAGTACAGAAAGCCACAGGCCTGTAAATTTTATTTGTAAAAAAAGCAGTTCTATTTTTATACAACATTTTTACTGCCTCAGATGAAAAAAAAAAAGGATTTTATTTATTGCCTATCGTTAAGTTATTGGACTCCTATAAAGTATTACAGCATCATTAAAGTAGACCCTTGTGGAGAAGTCTCGTGGAATTGGGTTCTCCGGTGTTTTTCATGTTTTTTCAGTGCAGAAACCACAATCACAACACACTCACGCCGCCATCCCAACGCACTCCTCCACCCTGTGTCATCCATCCACCCAAACACACACACACATCTCTCTGTGCTGTTCATCCATCCATCCACCTCTCTCTCTTTTTTACCACTCTCCCCCTCTCTCCATCCGTAGTGGGACTACTTCTTCTTCACTTGTCGAACCTTTTCCCCCCCCCCTCGCGTTTTTTATTATAATTTTGTTAATTGCTTTAATTTGTGTTTGTTTTATTTGTCCGTAGCGCCCTCCCCCGTTCCCCGTCCTTCCCCCTTACCTCCACCCTTTCAAAGTAAAAGCATATTAAAGACCCCACCCTCACTTCCCCCGCCCAAAAAATACGACTTACTATCTCCCAAATGACAACATCCATCCGGGATCTGATGGATTAAAGCTTTGGGTGTTCTCTGTTTTTTGTGTATGTGTGTGTGTGTGCGGATGTTTAAGTGTGTGTTGTTGCCTGTTAGTATATAAACCTATAACATTAATATCATTATAAAAAAAAGCATAAAATCAAAGCTAAAAATTGCCAATGAAGTCAGTGCGTGGTGTTGCTGTTCTGCCGGTTTGCATTGTTGTTGTTGCTTGTTTGTTGTTGTTGTTGTTCTCCTGATTTTAAAGAGAAGACTTGCTGTGGTGGTGTTCGGCTCTGGCTCTCTGTGTGTAACTCTCTCCTCTCCCGTTTTTTCTTTCCCCCTTTTAGAAACAAACCATCTCCATGCCTGTTAGCTCATCGTTTGCCTAGCATGTCTCCGTGGCGTCCCTCCCTCCCCCTTCGTCCCCGTACCACCCGTCCAAAATCAAACAAACTTTTAGACGAAACAAAAATCCCCACCGAGCAAACAAAAAAAAAAAGTGTCATCGTCCTCCTCGTCCCTCCGTCATTGTTTTCTGATGTCTTTTCCGAGCTCACCTGATCATAACCTGGTTCTCCTCCTCCTCCTCCACCGCCGCCTACTGACCTTTTGAACTTTGAACTTTTTGGACTTTATTTTTCTTTAATTTTTTTTTCTTTAATTTTTTTTTTCTTTTTCTTCTTTTTTTTTGCATGTGACCTCATTTGGATCTATTTTTTTCCGGGGAGGGGTTTTCAGGGAGGGAGCGAGGCGACGAAAGGGAGTGGAGGGTGGTGGGTGTTAAGAAAAATGAAATCAATGTGAAAAAGATATATAAAAGCTGCATTCATATGAAAAACAGACAAAAAACACAAAGAGACTGAGATTTTTATGGAAATAAACAAATGTTTCTTTTTTTTTGGAGATATAAAAAAAAAAAACAACCTGTGGCAAAGTGATTTCCATTCAAAATGTTTTCTTGCATTTTTCTTTTTTTGTTTTTATTTGGGTTTCTTCTTCTTCTTCTTCTTCTTTATGTCAGTTTTCTTTCCTTTTCTTCTTCATTTAAAGTAAACTTGAAAGTTCACCACAGGAATTGGCGCGTCATCTTGCTTCTGGCGCCGATAATTAACATAAAAAAATATGAAACGCGGGCCAGAAGCAGTTGGAAGCGCCAGTTTCTCTGAAGAAATAAGACTACTTCCAAACAGTTTTGAGTAAAAACTGTCTGATCAATATTAGACTCTCTCAGAGCTCTCCAATGGTTTTTACATTTTTCAGGCAGTGTAAAGTTTTTTGATAAGGCCATTTTAAGTGGCTCTGTTTCTCATTCAAAGTCTATATATAGAACCACTTTTTTCTAGAGTAGTTTAAAGGTAAAAATAAAAAAGACATTTGCCCTGTTTGGGTGGGAGAAATGCTACCTACTTGTGTCACCTTTTGCTGAACTGACTCACAGATAGACAATCCGTGGTTTAAATGCACATGATGAAATGACCTATATTTTCTACTGTTTAAATGTATAGAGGAAAAAAAACAGAAAAAAAACGTACTAAGATTTACCTGTAACCTGCGTTAACGTCGGTGCTTCTCGTGAGTTTAGTTGTGGTTTCATCACAAAGTCTAATGGTCTTAAATGTTCTCATGTTTTTCAAGAGAAGACTAAAAAATCAGTTTACTTGAACAATAGACAAAGCCTTTCATATTACTATAATAGTTACTTTGTTGGGTTATTTTCTTTATTTTTCTTCTTTTTTTTTAAGGAGTCCCTATTTGCTAAATTTCTTGTTGGTTAATTAGCTATATAAAATTCCTAAAAATATATATAAATATAAATATATCTATATATATATAATGTCAGCTTGTGAAGCATCAATGTCATTATTATTTTATTTCTCTCGTGGGAAACAATATTTAGGTGTGTTTTGTTGTTCAGCAAAATGTCTTATAACGAAAAAAAAGACAAGATCAGTGGAGTTTAGTGCCAAATTCTGAAGGTACTTCCTGCCTAGCGCGTCAGTGTATTTCTTGTGAAATTATTTGATAACATGGGTATTTTATTATAAGTGTTTTGTATGGATCCCTCATATTTAAAATATAGATTTAAAAAAGAGTTTGTTAACTTGCTATTCTGTGGTCTTGTTGCCTGAAAATGTCATGTTTGCTTTTTTTCTTTGTAAAGATGTAAAAAAAACAAAAAAACAAACAAAAAAAACATACAAATGAACAAAAAAAAAAGTGCCCATGTGTCATATATATATATCTATATACACGCACACACGGACACGTAAACACACACATTCTCGTGCAGACCTCACAGTTTTACTTTTTCTTGTTGTGCAATGAGAGCCCCTGAGCGTGAGCGCCTCTACAGCGACCAGCTACCGCCCCCGCAACACGCAACGCGCAACAAGTCACGCACTGATATTTTTAGCCATTGTACAGCAGCCGTTTTATCCATCAAAAGCCTTACCACAAATCTTTGCACTCCTCACACACACACACACACACAAGACGTCAGACTCCGGTGTGTATTGTACTGATTGTTTTTCCTCGCACGCCGTCAAAATATATATATCTATATATATTTTAAAAAATTGAGGTGAGAGTCATACGCAAAGCCTTATTTTCCTCCAAATCCTCTTTTTTTGTCTGGTTGTAGCCGGCGCCGTTCGTCTCATCATTACTTTCGTGTATCACCTCGGACGAGCCGCTTGCTTTCATGATGTAAGCACAAGGCAAGACTCTCGCTCATTCACAAACGAGCCTCGATCTTTTGAGGAAAAAGCACACGCCGTCCGCAACCGCCGCCGCCGCTGCTGCCGCTACCGTCCTCCTCCGGTAAGTCGAAAAAGAGAAAGGCGGGACGGTCCGGAGCAAGTTTTTAACTCGTTTGATTGAATTATTTTATTTTAAGACTTCTCCATACGTGAGTTTTTGTGGTGTAATGGGCCAAAATCATGTTTAGATGCCAAAGTGTGTTATTGACACTCTCATAGTCAAGCCGTTTACATGGGCACAGTGTTGTCAAGTCTATTCAACTGCCCCCGATACCCCTCCCTGAAAGCCTAGTTTACGCTCTGCAAAAAAAAACTACAAAAAAAAAAACTACAAAAAAAGGCAGCATTATTTTCTACAGAAGCTCACCAGTCGCCTTAACCAGGGAGCGTCGTACCAGTATTATAAGAGTAGAAGATGTTGTCAAGTCGAGTCAGTGATGTGTGCCAAGTCTAGGTTCACCTTTGTGTGCAGTTAACCTCCCACTCGTCAAAGTCTGGGTTTCCGCCATTTCATCCGATCGGCCGGCGGAGCGGAGCGGTGAGGAGACGCTGAAATGGCCGTTAACGTCCTCGCGAGCCGATTGCCGCTCTCTCGGTTTGTTGTTGTCTCCCAGGCTAACCGGGGTTATTAGAAACAGGGCTATGTGGAGAGACGTCTTATTGGAATAGCGACAGGGGAAATAAAGAACGCTCGTCGGCTTGGAGAGAGGAAAGGGGGTCACGTCCGCAGGTCCGCGCAAGGCGAAAACAAACAGCCGCAGCCTGAGATGAAGCCAAGACAGCTTTCATTATCGTCTCAAAGACCAAACCCAATACCAAACTTTTTATCTGATCTCATGGAGACGGAGGCGAGCAGACTTTTCTTCTTAAATAATGCAGTATATACACATGAGCAGTGCCACAAACAGCCATAACTACCTGTGTGAAAGCTGGACGAGAGGAGTCCGTCCCCCCCGCGGTCCAATCAGTGTTTAACGGACCGGTCTTTACTAAAACCAGCGCGTGCAGATGTTAACACCCGAGAGCTACGATTGCACATTTCAACATCGTCACCTCACTCTCGCACAATTATCCGTTAAGTGTGGAGGCTACGTAATTCTGTGCTGTCTCGAGTCGACGCTAACTTAAAGAACCAACAATCTCACGGTTTGCACAGTCCGGCGTCAAGCATCTCGTCTTTGTTTCAATGTCGAAGCACAAGAGGGTCGTGGAAACGTGGAGTTTCTGTGGAGCGGCTCGCCTCAGGGGCTGTCATCGCCGATGCTCGTTGTAATCTTTCTATCTTGTCACTGTTCACTTCTCTGTTCTCCTTCTTTCTTAATTATCTTAAGTGCTATTTATCAAACAACAATGAAATCTGAAAGGACAAAAAAAGAAAAAAAAACTTTTTTGAACTTGTCGTTTCTTTGCATTTATGGCTTATGTCAAGTTTTTTGGAGGAAAAATGTTTTGTGTGTTCTCTCTTTCCGTGCCGTATAAAAAAAAAAAAGAGCTTGTTGTCTGTAGAAATTATCCAAATTATTTTTGTTTTGTTCTTGGGTTTTTCTTTTTTGTTTTGTTTCTTTTAATTCTCAAAAATTTTCAGTAGTTTTAAAGTTATTGTCTTGAGAGAAGCCAAAGTCAATGCATTTCAGTGGATCCTGTAAGCGTGATGTATGTTTGTTTGACAACACTTCGAAAAATCTGTCACTGGATGGGATTTAAAAAGTACAAAAAATGCAGGCTTTCCTATTTCTACAACTGATTGTACTTATGCATTTTGTACCAGTGGAATTTTTTATACTGGAGATTAAAGGATACAACAAAAAAAATCTTAGAAAAAAAAAGCTGTCTGGCCTGGTGGTGTGGCCCGACCGTGACTGGTCCCCGAGTATGATTTCTAGCTGGCATCAAGAAAGTTGGCTTTTGATATAAGATTTTCTAGAAGATCTTTGGCTTTATTTCTTTCACTTCTTTTTCCTCACTTGAGTGTTGTTCTTTCTTTCTACCTTTCTTTCGTTCTTTTTTTTTTTTTTTTTTTTGGTTTGTTTGTTTTCCGAAATCAGAGCGTAGGTGAGCGTCAGATTTTATTTTTATTTTTGCTTTTTTAAAATAGTTCTAGCAAGTTTGTCTATACAACAGCGGTAAGTTTCATTTGACTTCTGTATTGTGCCGTCTACACGATAAGACAATTATAGAAAAAGAAGGAATAGAAATATTTAGTCACCTTCAGTGGATTAATGTATTAGTTTAATAAAGAGATCAACTAATTAGAAATTTTTTGCTTTTAGCTGTTTAGATTTTTCCGGTTTCTCTGTCCTTCTCTGTGAACTAACTGTGTAGCTGAAGCAGTCAGAATTATTTTTGTAAACGTATGTTCTTGTGTGATGCAGTTTTTTGCTTCTGTCTCCTATATTAAACCATTTTTCCTAATACTTGTCTCTCTCTGTGTTGTTATGTTCCAGTGCCTGTCTGATGTTGTACTGTTTCACAACCTCTCCCTGCCATTCTCTCTCGTCTTTTTCTCTCTTTTCTTTCATAGTCTCTCTCTCGTTCTATCTTTTCCCCTCCGTCGTGTTCACATTTTTGTTTTTTTTTTGTTTTAGTAAAGTTGACTCCATCCCCTCAGTGACAACTCACTATGCTGTTCTCACTAAACATAGTAAATATACATCGACGTGTTTGTATGTATATTACTGTGTAGCCCAAGTCGAGGCGTGACAGTCGAGATCTCAGCCAAAATTCAAGCGGCGACAAGAAGCACATTAGCCGAGTGTGGAAAAAGCTGATTGCATTTTTCTTTAGCTTGAAATAATAGTTTGACATTTTGGGAAATACGTTTATTCGCGTTCCTACGAGACAATAAACAAGATTATGTATTATTAAATCCTGGTGATGTTGGGGCTACTTGTAGCTGGTGAGCTAACTAGCTAGGAGCATGCTAACGCTAGTCAGTCACAGTAGCTGGCCTGCTTAGCTCTCCGAGCTAGCGTGTTTGCTAACCATTGAGCTTGGTTGTTAATGTGAAAAGTTTTACAGGACCAGGTTATCTGTTTCCCTTTGTTTCCAGCCTTTGTGCTAAGCTAAGCTAACCGGCGGCTGGTTTGGCTCTGTATTTGTCCTTTCATCTAACTCTTGGCAAGAAAGCAAAGTAACATGTATTTCCCCCTAAAAAGCTGAGAAATGCTAAATTGTGAGAGCTGAGAAATGCTAAATTGTGTCTAAACTGTGACAAGAAGTTTTACAGGGTCAGGCTAGCTGTTTCCAGCCTTTGTGCTAAGCTAAGCTAAGCTAACTGGCTTCATATTTGTCGTACAGACATGAGAGCAGTGTCGTTCTTCTCGTCTAACTCTCGGCAAGAAAGCGAATTAGCGTATTTCCCCTCCCAAACAAGCTCACACTGGAATTGGCTGGTGCTTAAGAGGGCCGTCCTTCTTTCCTGTGCTGTCCGCTGTCCTGGGCGAGGCCTGTCCACTGTGTGTCCACTTTGTGTCCGATCCACTCCCGTACTGTCTCACCGTCACAACTGCATCCCCAGTAGAGAGAGAGAGCGAGGAAAGAGAAGTCAAAGGTCAAAGTTTTCACCTTGTTTCATTCACAGATGTAACAAAGAGGGTTCAACGTGAATAAAACAGCGGTACTTTTTGTTCGACGCACTGAAGGTTACCTCAGAGAAACGATTGTAGTTGAAGCAAAGACGTCCGTTGGACAACGCTGGCTGCTTCTTCTTCTTCTTCTTTTTCTTTTTTTTGAAAGAAAGAAAACATTCAATGTCGCTTTAATAAATCAGACAATCTGCAGGTTCCTTCACTTAAAAACGAGTTCTGTGAGCCGACGCTGTAACCTCGCAGTGATTTAAATCTTTATAACTTCATGCTACAAAACATCCACGTTGCAGTGTGTTACGTGCTCTCTGGCACATCGTGGCATCTTCTCCTTTCATCACTGCACCAGTCCACCAAGTCTCTTATTAAATATTGATTGTGAGGTTCAGGCAAGGCATACAATAAACTGCCCTCAGCCTGTGGATCCAACTCATGGATAGATAATATTACACCTCTATTACTGTCGACGTGTGGCCTGTAATACGGAAACATATCTGCAGCTCAGGGTTTAATTTCTTTATTTTCCGAGATGTTTTTCTCTCTTTTAGTTTTTGCTCTTTGGGTTTATTTTTATAGAAACAGCAGAAAGGGAACGCTACAAGCCGACGTGTGTTTGCAAGAGAGATTGAAATGATGGTTGCACTCACACACACACACAGACAGTAGCCTTAAAATATGTGGTCGCGGTTCGAGTGTCTGAGGATGACCGCCGCATCAGATGTCGCCCAGGATGCGCCGTGATTCAAGGTAAGGTCGAGACACAATATTCTACATGAAGAGAGTGTGAGGATTTGAAGGCCACTAGCAACACTTCATTTCTTTCAACACGGCTGATTATCTGAAGTCCAGGAGATTTTCAAGGATTCGTTTGACCCTTGAAAAAAGCATTCAAGCCGATGCGACACCACAACTCTGCTTTTCACAGGAAGACTCCAGCGAACGACACGCGACAAAAGAAACTTAGACTTACTGAAGGTTTAATAAGCAAGTCTAAGTTTAATATTAGTTAACTGTGTCCAGGCAACCTTGATAAAGTTGTTCTTTTTCGATGCTTCTGATTTCTCTGAACACTCATCGCTGAAGACTCTCGGCTGTGTAGAATGAATAACACATGAATAAATCCCGCAATCAATACGAGCCTATTTATAGTGAGTAGACGGCGGTGATACCGGATCGATGCCGCTGAACACAAAGACATTGTTTGCAGATGAAAATAGAGGAGTCACGCTCAATGAAACATCAGAACAATGGTGATGTTTTTTTGGGAGCGCGGCGTGAGAGCGCAGCATCGTGTGCTCGCTGGGATGCAGGTAAAATACAGCAGATTAATGCATTATGCAGTGCAGATCAGCGGGCTATTTGTTACCACCCTGTGAAATGTTTTTGAAGATACAAGCAGCTCTTAAAGCACCAAACCACACAGCTAGTCTATTATTCACGCCTTCACAAGAGGTAGAAACAAGATTTGCTGCAGGGGCCCGCACATCGCACGCACATCAGTCTTCAATCCGTCACGTTCCCGGCGGAAAACCGACGGAAGCTTCCTTCCTGTGAGGGACTAGACGAGATGCTCAGCGCTCGCCGGCGCCAAAGAGAAGCCGGCTGCAGCGAGCTGGAGGACAGGAAATTGGTCGGATTGTAAGAGAGAGAGAGAGGATGAGGGGAAGCGAACTGTTTGATTTGAGCTAATGAAGATTAACTGCCAGCCCAGCTGAAGCTGAAGCTCTGCCAGAGCGCCGAGCAGGAAACCAGAGCATCCCCCCCGATGGCATCGTCATAGAGACGGGGTTAAAGGTCAAGGCAGTTTTCCCGCACAAATTAGAGAGTTTCAAAGCAGCATTTTATTTTTTTACAGTATAGAAGAGTTCAGGAAGTACAGCAGGAAAGCTTCTTCTGGTCACAACAACCTCAAGGCTGTGACGACATGTGAGGCCGGCGAGGTCATGAGCGTGTACTCCTTCATGTCTGATTCCACTTTTTATCCAACAAGGACACGCTTCAGTCAGGAGGGGAAAACATGGTGACAGCAAATCTATAGAAATATACAGAGAAGCACAAGCTAAACAACAAATACAAGCAAGTTACGGTTTGGTTGACGACTGAGCAGGAAAATGTCGTCAAATTTGATGTATGTGAATGTTGATTTATGTCAGTTTCTATAGAATTTCTATGCTTTATATTAAATACAAAATTAAAGATTAAAAATAAAACTATGAACTACAGGAGCAGAAGCATCAAAACATTGAAGCCACAGTACAGAGACACAAAATGAAAAACAATTAGTGACGTGATGATTAGTTTGTACATGTTGGCTGTTCTGCTGTTTCCAGCCTCTCAGATAAGTTACGTTAAAGGTTGCTGGGAAAATGCATTTTTATTAATGTCAGTTTATATAAAATCTATAAACGCAATCAAAATGAATTTAATTAAAGTCAACATCAGTGTACCTCTGTCTGTTCACTAAAAAAAAAGTCTTAACATGATATTTGAATTTAAGTTGAATGAAATGATTTTAACAGCGCAGTCATGTGACCACGCTTCACCTTCATTTTTACAGTCACAGATAAATGACATTTAATATGAACAGTTCAATTCAACATTTGAATGAAGGCAGCTGTCTGAGCGTGCTCACTGTTCTCTTCATGCTCGTGTCCTATAGAGCCGCTTACGTTATCGCGAGCATCTCTTTCAACTTTGAAGAAGTGAGAACAAAACATTTTTCACCGTTGAACCGTCTCTTTGAATCCGAAAAAAGAGTGAGACTGAAAAGCCCAAATGAAGGTTTCTCTCTTTGGTATGCAGGTAATTAAATTATAGTGTTGATCAAAGGAAGGCCTGCGAGAGGTTTGCCTCTTTTTTTTCCTCTTCCACATTTTCCCACAATTTCTTATGCATTCCTTTGAAGAACTGAAGTGACTCATTCCCCTTTGTTAAGACAAAATATCCACTGAATTGTTATGCTTATGTAATGCTTAAGCTCGTTGGCAGAACGCGGAAGAACCGGAGAAATATCTAAAACACAGCCGCCGGAGGGCTGTGCCGGTTCAACGAGGCGATGCTGCCATCTTGTGCCGACAGAGGAGAGTTAAACGTGACGCGGTGAGTCTTCTTGTTCACTTGCTCTCTCGTTTTCTCTTCTTAGTTTCGTCCGTCAGCATCCTCTTCGACCCTTTTCCCCTCTGCCATCAGCTTAAAGCTAACAGCAGCTACAGCTGGCAGCAGTTTACTTCACTGTCCATCATAAACTCTGTAAATCACAGAGAGTTGAGGCGGAGCAGCCGGAGGACATCAGAGGGAAAACCAGGAAACATGAAATAGTTGGTGGTGTGTGACTTAGTGCCGTGAAGCGTTACGTACGAATGGCAGACACCGTTCACCTGATGACCCAGCCATGTGAGAAGTTTATTATTTCTAGTGAATGACAGCAACAAAGTACGTACGCTCATAAATCCGACACACTGGACCTTTCAGTAAAGCGTCCTTGTACATAACTCCCAGCGTCCGGCGTCTTTGACCTCGTGGCTTCCTTCGAGGAGCCTCTCTGATCTCACCTTCCTCTTTGTGTGTTTCTCTAAGTGTCACCGCGGCGTGCGGGTTGCGTTGAGCGCTCGTAGGTGGAACTGATGTAGAATTTGTCGCAGACAGCGGCGCCACAATCACCGGCTTAATAGGCCGTGAAATCAACACTCGCGTGGGGCCGAAGCCAGAACCGTGTCCCTCTTGTTGCCCTCTTAACATGGTCACATGACGCATTAGGATAACAAATAGGCCGTAACGCCTGGCACTAACAAGGTAAGTGGTGCAGGTCTGCAGCACTGTCACACACCGGACTATAAAACATATTGCATCACTGGCGCCTGATTAGCTGTTGGCAGCGTGAGCTGTGAACCAACAACAGACGTACTGAGTGATCGGACCACGCGTCCATCCAAACTGGTTGCTTGCTTGTTTGTTTGTTCTTGTGATTCACGGGAACGTGCGTCCTTGACAACTGACGGACGTGTCCAATAAATGAACGCAACATGCTGCAAATGAATAAATCAATCGGCTGACTCGGACTGACTCCGGCATCGTCGGAGGAAGTCGATACTCGGTCGTGGAATGCATCAGGTACGCCGATGTTGCTGAACCAAACTTAATTCAATTTATGAGCTGTGTTAGAGGTCCGTCTGACTTCTTTGTTCTTGGATACATCCTAACGAATATTTCCATTTTTTTTTTTTTTTAGGGAGACTCAAAAACTCACGCAGGTGTGTGTGCACCTGTGAAGGTTAACACAGATGTGTGTGTTCTGTGTGTTAGCTTGAATGTAAACCGGACTTTGGTCACCTTTTTAAGGTAAGACAAATCTTTGAAAGGTTCTTCACTTCACATGGGAAGCTTGTTTTACCACGATCAATGAACATACAGCAGTTTACAATGGTACTGGAGCACGGTGGGACTTAGATAGATGTTTAAGACTTGATATATTAAATTTGACTGTTTTTAGTCCACAGACACCAAAAATAATAATAAATACATCTCTGAAGTTTCATGTTGGGAAGTAGGAGAGTTAATTGACCCGCTGAAGGACCTCTGTGCAGGATTTAATGGCTTCTAAAGGTGTAGCGATCGCAACTACGGTGTGTTACTGTAGAAGCATGGCGTTTCAGCATGGTGGACTCCGTGGAAGAGGACCTGCGGCCTGTGTAGGCTCATTTTAAGGTAACAAAAACATCAGTCCCAGATTTACTCGTCTGTTGTCAATGCATGGTCCGCTCACCCAGCTCCTGTTCTGGCACGACACCGGCTCCAATCTCTGTCGCCCCATGCCAAAACCTCCAGATCATGTTTGGTACAAACGCAGACGCTCCCCTGCTAACAAACTGAGCCACACTGACAGACATCACTGCCGTTGGTTTTGTGCTAATATGCTGAGCAACAAAAGCAAGGAAGGAGATTGTAAACTAGCAAACACGGACGTGAACAATGCAGGTTTTCAAATGTTTCATGAGGCCTGAAGGACACAGACGCTGAATGTAAATACGAATCTGTCTGCATGAAACCTCCAGAGGACGCCACTGAGTGCAAGAGCTGGATGTCGTCAGGTGGAAAGAGGAACATGTGAGAATATTATCTCTGCTGCTTGTTTGATCGCAGACTGGAGGTCACAGTTGACCCTGCCCTCTCTTATTTACCTCCGCACGTCTCCGTGTTGCATTTGAGAGCATCAGGTGTAGTCCCAGTCACCCGTCAGCACACTCTGCAGTCAATAATGTGGCCTGCCAGGGGGGCGGTTCAACAGCTCCTCTCTATAAACAGTATGCTCTCTAATGTAAATAGTGCAGCCCTATACCCAGCCCTCATTATACACTCTGGGTGTGTGTGTTTAAGGCTCCTCCAGGGCCTCCCAGGCCTGCTGTAACAGCAGCGGAAACACAAAACAGCAGCTGAACGAAGCTGCACTGCGCCGAGCAGATTCAACGCGCCGCTCTGCAGCTTTGTGCCGCAGAGGAAAAGCCTGGAAACCTGCAGGATGTGCAGAGACGGTCCTGACGTGATAGTCCAAACTCTTCTTTCACTCCCTTTCCTTTCTTTGACTCTTCCGTTATATCTGGGTTGCACATAAGATTAGATATTAGATGACATATTTTGTAATTTGTGTTCAGAAGTGTGTCTATTCAGATATTTTAAAGACGCTTTTAAACAGAAATCTGACAAAAACATGAATAAAATTAGACTTTATTAAAGATGATCAAAAAACAAACATTTCATTTCCTTCACAGACTTTTAAAACATCTGGAGGCTGTCGAGGCTGTGAATAAATCCAACAGTGAGATTGATGATTGTGGTTGCCGCACATCTTCTCGTCTTCCACATTCCCTCCCCTCTCATGTCTAACTTGGATGAAGTTGTCAGACCTTCGGTGAACAGACTGTCCGTGTCTGCCCTCCCTCGTTTCTCCAGCAGCCACACTGTGAAGCTCCAGCTCACGTTTCCCGCCTGCAGAGGTCAGTATGAACTTAAAGAATCAGACTCCCGTCTCGCAGCCTTCGCTGACAGATGTACATGCTGCGGTGATGTAATGTGTCATTTACAAGTGATCGCTGAGGTCACATGACACATTGGATTACATGTTTATGCTACCGGAGAGCAGATGTATTAAAAAGAGTGACTGAATCGTGATATGATGTGTTTAGTTTAGCAGTGAATCTCTCTGTGCTGTTGACATGTAAACAGATGACAGAGTCCTGTTAGCGTGTGAGGTGTGTGTGACGATGAGGAGGTAAGAATGCAAATGAAAGAGGAAGCCACATGAACAGGTTGAGTGAGATCACACAGACCTTTGTTTGCACAGTTTCTCATAGTTTGACTGGATGATGTAGCTGTTTGTTTCAGATAATATGTATTCTATTCTTCTAAAACTTTATCCTTAAAAAAAGGTGATTTAACTTCACCTGTATTCATCATCCAGCATTTGAAATGTGTTTGTGTCTTGCAGATGTCCATAAATTTTGGACTACCTTTTCATGACATATAGGTTAACTGGTATTGAACTGGTGTGAGTTATGTGGCTTTAGAAGTGGGGAAAAAAAACATAAAAGTTTTACATTTGTTGTGCATCATTTCAGTTTGTTTTCAGTCATTATCTATGGAGATAGATTTGGGTATTCTTTCCAGGTTACTTGACATTCATCTTAGTCCTTTTTATCCCTCTTCTGTCTCGTTATTCATTTACTTAATCATTGTTAGACAAGTTCAAGGCTTACACAACCTCTTATTGGATACATGATACTATTCTAAGTAGATATGAATAAAAATACAATAGAATTAAATATTGTGGTAGAAGAAATAAAAAATAAGAAGCTACTTAAATAATTAGTTAATACAAAAAAGTTTTTCAAGTTGTTTTTAGTTGTTATAATGTCTTCCATGTTATGGTGCTGACTCTGGGTCAGGACTCATGTTTGCATATTTATATTTATCATTATTTAATAGTAAAAAAACAAACACTAAATGTGGCTCATTATTAAGTTTGCTGGAATGTAAAGTGTGTGTGAGGAATGTCGCAGGCAGCAGCAGCAGCAGCAGCATCCACCTCCCGGTGAGGTCAGATCAGCCCGGCGGGCGGCGCATTGCTACCTGGCTGAGATCCTGCTCGGCTTTTTCCAACACTAGAGTTTGAGAAGTGTGTGTGTGTGTGTGTGTGTGTGAGTGTGTGTGCTCTGGACTTCCTGGTACGGGGGGGGACCATGGGGACGCTCTCCGCTCCAGTTTGACCGGGGAAATACCTGCAGCGATGTAAAAACCGAGAGGAACCCCGTCGAGTTGAGAGCAAGGTGAGTTTGTTAGCTCCGGTGTTGTTGAGCGGGGAGGAACTTGTCGAGCTGCCCGGTGAAACGCATCTGTCAGCGGACACGGTAGCGTTTCACTAGCGGGGGCTTGAATGACGGTAGCCCATCAACGGTAGCTTTTCAAAGTGAAATGAAACACCGCGTCGGAGGTTTTTGGACTTTATTGGCCGCCCGTGATAAATTATTAATGTTGTTTTGCGTTCATTAAAGATGAAATATTGTGTTTTATTATTGTAAACTTTGTGCTTATTTGTATTCACCGAGGCCTACCTAGCCAAACCCACCAGTGTTGAGCTAGCATAGTAGGACAAGGCGGCTTCCGGTATCGTCATACAAAATAAAAGCCTTATTTACAAGTTAGTAACTGACATCTTTAAGGAGGTGAAGCGGCTCGCTATCGTGGTTATCTTCGATTTGTGATCGATTAACGCCCAGATATATGTTCTATTCATGTCTCATACGTTTAAAATAGTAGTACTGGCAGCACAGGTGTTATTATTTGGAAGAAGTGTTAGTTTTAACTGCCTTACATTTGCAAAAATGTGCCAGTAAAGTTAAAAGGCATGAGAGGAAATAGCCGTAAAAATAAGATAATATCAAAAAGCTGTCTTTTAAAATGTTGTTTTTGTCCATACTTGAAGACTTTCTAGCTTCAGACTTTTATTTTGAACGTCAATCCGCTCTAGTTCCGGTCGCGTTGTGGCTCGTTGTCAAAAACTTCACGCGGCTGCCTACCGCAAATGAATCAACGCGACCAGGGCAACAACCAATCACAGCCTCCCATTTAGCTGTAGCCGCAAGCTCCGAGGCTCCTGATTGGCCGTGGCGGCCTGTCACTCACTTTGATGAGCTCGCGAGCTGCTGCGGCTGCATTAAGTAGCGTTTTAAATGCCTCGCGAGCTCAGTTTTTTTCAAAACATGCGGGTATGACGCGGGACGCAGGTGTGCGGTGTTTTCACTGATTGTGTTTAGTAAAGTTGAGCATTGTGCGTCAGTTTCTGGCTCGCGAGAGAGGAGATAGTTACCTTTGTAGCAAGGTGCGTGAAGTAAAACAGAACGACGGTTAAACCGGATGTAAGGCGAACAGTTTTCAAAATAAAAGCGTGAAACGTGTCAGTTTTATACATCGACGCTGTAGAATAAATTAAAAAACAAACTTTATTATATAAGCGTACATAAAGAAAAATAATAAACTGAGAGAAACTACACTGTAAAAACAAATAAAACATATTTTATATAAACATGATGAAGTTTGCATGCCTCATGAGTGTGCCTTAAGGCTTGATTATAGTATTCAGTATATCTGAATACATATATATTCACACATACTTCACAAATTCGACTGCTATGTTAAATACACAGTTCATAGCAGGAGTAAAAGTCCATCTAAAGAAAATTGTGCTTTTATTTTGAAAACTGTGCTAGTCAAACACATGTTATAATGTTGCAGACTTTACAGTGGTGTGTGTCTTTCAATCCTTCCTATCCCGCTTCAGGATAATGCGGCTTATCGCAGTCCTGGGCTTTACACTTTGAAAACACAAGGCGTGTGCAGCACAGTGACTGTGAGGTGGTTTTAAGATGCCAAAAAACAATATGTCCTCCACCTGCAGGACTGTGGACGGTAACGTTTGACTCCCACCATCAAACAAAACAACCGCAAACTGAGAAACAATCTATTGCTTTCACCAGAAAAGTATTTTTTCCTCCCACAGTCCTCATAAAACGTCGGCCTGGTTTTGGGTTGGTTCCTTCCTCCACAGAGCTGCACCTCTGTCGGGCTGCAATGAAATGAGCAGCATGTCAGGATGTGTCAGGGTCAGACTATTCGCTTTATCAGCTTTTATTTGGAGCCATTGTGTCAGTGCTGCTCTGCTGTGCTGAGTCGCTGTTCTGGGATCAGCCCTTTTCCTGATGAAAAATAGAGATAGAAAGCTAAGGAGGAGCAGCATTCCTGGAAAAGGCAAGTCCTGTCGCACGACCACGAGTATTACTTAGAAAGAAATGATATAAACAGAAAACATAGACACGAGTGGCCATTTAGCTTTGAGCCTCAGACAAAACTTAGAAAGTTGTAGAACGCTTTAAAAACAAAAGTGTTCTGATGCACGTGGACCTCTCTACAAACTTTATGCTGAACATGGAATCTCTAATCTTTGGAGTTTGTGAAGGTTTTTAGTTGTCCAGGTCATCTTTCTTCAAGAAGGGTTCAATCCAGCCCGGGTCTATGATCCCACCCAGGCTAAACACTCGGATCTCCCCACCAAGTCAGTCAGAACTGAAGAAGCCTTTATTGATGAGAGGTGACGGATCTACAACCAAGTCCTGTTGCCTCAGATTGAACCCCTCTTGAAGAACGATGACCTGCACGACTGATAACCTTCAAAGACCAAGTGTAGGTGGAGGATAGGTGGTGTTTTACACTTTTACACACAGAATCTAGACCTGATCTGTTGAGCCATGCGTCTGTTTGGTTTAAACGTTGTGTAGGAGTGTGATCTTTGGCGTGTACTAGTTTCTGTAGTAGTTTGAGTCTCTGCTGGTTTTTCAGATACTCCAGTCTTTGTGTTTCTGTGAAGGTTCTCAGTCATCCAGGTCAAAACTGGACTGGTTTGTAGATCTGTTTGTGTTTGTTCTCTGTTAACTTGGATTTAAAGACATTTCTACAACACTCGTAGTACAGAAAGTACATTTAGATTGTCAAAAGTTTTTCTGTTTCAGTAGATGTAGTTGAAGCAAACGTTGTGAGTTGAGATTTTGGGGGTAAAATATTGATTTCCTTCAGGCCTGCACTGACCTGCTGCTGTACATTTTGTTCAGCTGAGATCTGACAAAGTCGATCGGTAACATCCTGTTCTAGCATCACTTCAGGATTGTTGCAAACAATCAGAACACAAAAAGTTTGTTCCTCCTTTAACACGAGTTGACCCTTCACTGTAAAAACTACCGGAGCATCACCTACAGGAGCAGGTCGGGACTAAAGTTCACCTCCGAAGTTAAAGGTCTGATTAGCCGTCATGCTACGCTGCTGCCGGTACACCACTGTCAATGCCTGACCTTTTTACACACACCCCCCCCCGCTGGCTTTCATGCACAGTCGCTGCACAGTGTGGCATTTTAGAGGCCGAGAGAATGCGAGGCCGTTTGCACCCTGCTGATAATAGTTAACCACGGCTGCCGACGCGTTTCCCCACTGAGTGCTGTTTGTCTTAGTTTGAGGATTAAAACAAGCAGCAAATATTCAGAACTGACGAGCAGGAAGTAGCAAATGTTTGACTGATCGCTGTTTCAGCCAAAAGCGCCTTTAGAATTGAAGCTGAAGCATTTCTAAAATAACCTTTATAGATGCATCAAGTAGAAACACACTCGATTATAGCTCCTAAACTAATTTTAGCTCGAAGCAACAGGAAATATCCCGTAACTGGATCTGCCTTCTTGCGTCTGGCCTACAGAAAGTATAAGACTTCCCTTTATGAATATATTAATCGAGTCATCCTGACCAAATTGGGTAAAGAAGAGCATAAAATGTCTGACGTCCCCCGGCGATGAGTCGGATGCTGCTGTTGGATTTGTGGCTCGGTGACAGAGAGGAAATGGAAAAACCCGGCCGCCGCCGTCAGGGTCAACAACCACAAATGAGTTCATCCTCCTTTTCTGTTCCCTTTCTATCTGCGTTAGAGCGTCTGCAGAGCCTCTCCAGAAACAATTGAATGAATCAGTGTGTGAAAGAGAGAGACAGTGTGTGTGTGTGTGTGTTGTTGAAGAGCAGTTTATTTGCCAGGCTGCACGGCGTCAGGTGGCTTCCCAAACTCTGAAGCAGGTTTTTGTCTGACTGGATGTTTGTAACGTAGCAACAGAGACTTTTCCGGGTCTCTGTGCGGCTGTGAGCCTCACACAGTCATTGTTCTTCCAGTTTTGTGCCTTTAAACTCCGGAGGTGTGATCACACCTGCAGTCTTTGAAAAAGCTTTGACATTTTGAGGCTCATTACTTGGTTTGGATTTCTTCATCTGTGTCTGCAGATATCTGCACATGAACGCAGGCTGTGCAGGCCGCGGGACCAGATCCTGCTTTCACGTTTGAGCGGGCTTTGGTTGCACGCAGGTAAACAGGAGGAGAACAAAAGAGGTGGCTGAAATGTTATCTGGGAACCTGTCGGCACTTTATATGTCTCTGCATTCATGTGCGGCAATCTGTATTACAGATTGTCCTGATAACTACAAGCTACACCTGAGATTTACCTTAAACTCACCTGCTCAGTTATATGAAGGCTTAAAGTTATGCAGAATTAAGAGCACGGATGCTTTGATGAGGGTTGTAAGGGAACCAAAGGAATTGTGGGAATATCAAAGTACTAAAGTGTGGTCCAGGTACAGAAATCACCTGTGCAGGTAGGGGGCGTGGCTTCAATAGCCCTGTAGTAAGCAGGTAAGCAGCATATTCAAGTGTACCTGCATGAAATCTGGTTGTTTTAGTCAAGATGATGCTAGAATATATTTTCCCATTAAGTTCCCTGTTAAAGGGCCGACATGTTTGTTCCCATTAAAAGTTTCCAAGTTTGAAAATGTTTAGAATTTTGCAACGCTGGCTTTGATTGGCAGGCGGGCACCATGGTGTCATTCAGCCTGCCTCAGGTCCACTGATGACCCACGTTAGGACGTTAAGAAGGAGTTGTAGTGTAGCTGTGTCAGCAAGAAAACTAATGATGGTGATTCTAGAAATGTTGAATTCTTCCTTTAAGAAAAGCCGTTAACGTCTCACATGTTGCTCTGCAGAAGATCCTGCAGAAGGATTTCAGCACAGTGCAGCAGAATTCGGCTGACTTCTCAAGGCAGGCAGCCCACCCACATACCAGATGTAGTCTACCAACTCACACACACACACAGGGCTTCCACATTCCCTCACTCCCGTCCAGGCCTTGGCACCGAGATGCTGCTGCTGCCTCCCGTCTTTATTGGCTGCTGATCCCCGCTGGCTCAGCGCACCGCTCTCTCTTTTAATGCCCGGCTTCAGAGCAGCAGCAGCAGCAGCAGCAGCAGCAGCAGATGCTGAGCCGCCCTCTGGCCTGTCTGTGTTTCTGTTTGTTAGAGAGAAATAGAGCCGCTTTGGCTCATGACTCCCCCCCTGCATCAACATTTGACTTCACCTCACGGCCAACAAACACACACACACACCGCCGCTTGGCCGCTGCGCGTTCATGAAGGCCGATACAGGATTCTGGATGAGCGTGCTACCAGCTGCCTGCTTCCTGGTGTGTCAGTGGGTAGTTAACGCACTTCAGAGAGACTCTGACCAGTCTGAGGTTACATGGTGACTCTTTAACACAACATAACAGCTGCCGGCCTGCTGAGGTTACAGCAGAACAAAAGAGGTCTTGTTTGCTGGAGTGGCGGTGTGGTTTGACAGATATGGACACCGGTCGAAGCTGCCAGTTTTCTACATTTGATTCATATAATAACGCCGCTGTGTGTCTGCTGGTTCTCTGTATGACGGAGCCTGATGAATTAACGAACTCTCCTGCGGATTGAAACAGTTTTAGCATTCATAGCATCACACTGTCTAACTAAGTGTCCTGAATGTGTGTGTGCAGAGCAGCTCTGTTAGTTTCAGGCTCGATGCCCGTCTCAGGGCGGGAGGTGGACATATGGTGGATCTAATCCCGGGCCGCCGCCTCGGAGCTAATAGGGTTTTGTTTTTTCCATGGGCGGACTTAAACTCAGCCACTTGTTGTCTGTTTGAGGCTCTTTGTAAAAACACACGATGAGACATGATGAAGCTGTTATTAAAACCACAGAAACGAGAATCTGATGACAGTTGTTGGGTTGGTCGCTTCTATTTTTGCTTCCCTGCAAACAGTCCCGATGAAGATCATCTGTTTTTTGTCTTATTAACTTTAAAGTTTAATTGTTGCTCTTCAATTTATAGAGAAATATTTGTAACCAAGTGCTTTAAAGCCTGAACGCTCAGCCTTTCTTTGAACTGCGACATTTTGATTCATTGTTTGTTTATTTCCAGGCAAAAATTAGAATATTTTCCGTGACAATCTGTCTGACTGTAAATCGATTGGTTGGACAAAACGAGTCATTTGAAGACGTCTTTGTCAGAGTGAGTAATAAACACGAGACGCGGCGATGATCAGTGGCGTCTTGTCTCTGTTTGCGACTGTACTGATGTGTTAAACATCAGACGTCTGCGCCCACAATCGAACTCTAACTCTGCTGAATAGTTTTCAAACTGCACAAACATCGACCGTACACTCGGTGTGGACGATAACGATGGAGATAACTACGCCTGTAAGGCAGCATCGGCTCCCCCTCCACCTTCAGCGTGAATGAATCTCGCCACAGATCTCTCGCTCTGCTGCTTATTTGTCATTCCCTCTCGCCGCCGAAGCATTCTGCTGACCGGTGCTGCTTTTCTCCGGGATATCGGATCCTTCCAGCGCCTGCAGTTGTCGTGCTCATGGCAACATAAAGGAGGGAGGAGGAGGAGGAGGAGGAGGAGGAGGAGGAGGAGGAGGAGGAGGGGGGTGCTTAATTTCTACATCACCTGCATCATTTCCCCCGTCACCACCACCCATCCCTCCGCCAACCCCTCCCTCCATCTGCAGAGTGATCAAATTACCCGTTATTACCGCATACTATCATCAGATTACGGTTATTTAGTCCAACGACCGGGCTCATTTACACACACACACACACACACACACCTCTATCCAACATCCTCAGTCAGCTGTGTGTTTTTGTCCATTTTAGTGACGTCTGAATACAACTGTGAAGAAATAAAGCCGAACTGATTAAAGTTAGAATTTGTCTATTAAAGCGACGTTGTGTAGAAATGTGTATTTTTGTGATTTGTTGCCTCCAGTTTCAGTTTACTTCACTGTCCATCAGGAAACTCATAAAATATGATCCGGTTTCACCAAAATCCGTGAAATCCAGGACGCAGAGTGGCTTACACTTCTCGGTGGTCGGCCGACAGTGATTCATTCTCTGTCGTTCCAAAACCTCCAAACGTCGATGCTCAGAAGCGATGTCATGTTTTTATCTGTTTCAGGTCATGAGTGCCTCGAGGAAAGACCCAGTGGAGAATAACCTCACCTGTCCAAAGCCCCGCCCTACCTGGGCCTCGACCTGCCCCCCACCCCTGGACTCCCACCATGAGTAAGTTCCTCATCTGTTTTCTGTGTGCTGTGGCTGCAGGAGAAGGTGCGGTGTGTGTTGCTTGGGTTTGTGGAACCATGAAGGTCGATGTTTGTGCAAAGAAGATGGATTCTGGGTGGATGTGTTTGTTTCACAACATGTCTGGTGGTTTGTATTTGCATTTGAACGGTTACGGTGTTTTGGCTGCGTTGGGTTTGTTTGTTGAGCCAGAGTCAACTTTTGGAGAAATGCAACCTGACGTCACGCTGCGGCGCCTGAAATGTTACTGAAACCGACCACTGTCCGGCCCTTAATGTGTTCCTGTTGTGTTCTGACTTTTTGCACAAGTCCCAGTTTAAGCTGCAAAATGGGAGTTTCCTGTAGTTTGTGGTGACGCAGGCTCACCCGTGTGAAGGTTGAGCAGAGTCACAGATTTTAGTGTGATCTTCGAGAAGCCGTGTGTGTGATCCCCATGAAGTATCATCAGTGTTAAGCATGCATGAATACGTCGGACCCCCCCCCCGATGGCAGGAACATATGGCACGGCGCAGCGAGTGCTGCAACCCTCACCACCTCATCGCTCATCAATCACACCGCAAAGCATGATGGGAGGGCAAATGTAGCGGGATGTGCACTCCATCAGCTCCACATATATGTGTGTGTGTGTGTGTTTGCACGCGCTGCTATCCGCTCGCTGCGCGGCTGTATGTCAGCGTGACTGTAATGGCTCGGCCCTCACATGTCGGCTCGGTGTGAGTCATCCAGTCGAGGCCAGACTGCAGTATATTCTGTAAATGTCTCGTACTTCATACATGTGTGTAACGTCACACACACACACACACTGCAGCAGAGCAAGGGGTGTGTCCTGTGTCCTCCTGAACATGGCACTGCCTGGTGTGGAGTATTAAATATGTCCTGATACAAATACACGCAAGATCATCAGAGAGTTTAAATCACAATTCATAAACTTATTTCTGCAGGATAAACGTTGATTCTGAATTCATTTCAAGCTTCAGCTGAATTATGAGAGTTATCTTGATAAAATCTTGTCCCGTGGGTCGATGTGAAGTCTATTCTTAAACATCAAACATGATATTTTTGGCTTCATGTCCGTTCAGATCCACGCCGCTCGCGTCACGACATGAAAGAGTCGTCTGTTCTCTGGCAGGCCGCATTAAATATGGATTTTTAATCTTATTTCCCCGTTGAAGCTTTAATTAATGAACATAAGCTCGGGGAGGCAAATCGTTTTTTATCAACTCATCGTGTGTGAGAAGAATCTGCGTTCGGCTCGTTTGTGGCGTTTTCTTTGTGGAAAATAAAAGATGAGTGTGCTTGAATTCGTCTTTGTGCTGCTGCTGTGTTAAAAACAATGTGGATGTTACCAAACATGCAGAAATCCGATATCGTTTCCAGTTCCTCCTCTTGTAGTCGGTGCTCAGCCTTTAAGTCAAAGATCAGCTTATTTATTTATTATTTATTTATTTATTTGTGGCTATCAAGGAACAAAAAAAGACAAAGTTTTCATGAACCTGACGTGACTTTCCTCCGACCTACTTTCCAGAATACTTTAAATGGTTCCTTTCTCCGTCATCCGCTCTGGGGAAAAACATTTTCCAGATTTACTAGCCTGACGCGGCGCTCTGCTCGCCCCGGGGCGATCGAGGAAATCTTTATCGTCGAGCCGGGCGATATAAACCTGTGATAAATGTGAAAATCAATGCAGAGACCATTCGTCGACGAGGATCACTAAAGAATCTAAAAAAAACAGATACCCGTGGTGCTTTCACTGCCTGCAGATGCTGCTGCTTTTTTGTTTTGTCTGTGTTGTTTTGTTACGTCTGCTGTGCCGTTTCTAACGTGAATATGATGATTGAACATTGGAAATCTTCTCAAACCAAATCCGAGACATTTTAACGAATGTTTTATTAATGAGTTGCCGTCCGTTGAGCTCAGCACGTGAAACAGGAAGATTACTTTGCTCTTTGATATTTCACAGCCCCGCCCTCTCAGATCGTCTTCGCCGTTTAGCTCACTTCAGATAAGGACTGAACCGGAGCCAGCGCTTCCTCCTCCTGCCAAGCAGCGTTTAACTTCACTCTGCGCCGCGAGCCTGTAGAGCTTGTATACCAGAGGGCTTGGGACTGGGTTACCAGGGCAACCCAGCTCATGTGAGGCGTTCACTGGAAGGCGATTGGATTAAGCTGGCGCTGCCGAAGGGGAGTGCTGAGAGGTTTAACCCGATTACTGCCGTTTCCTTTGCACACTCACACCAGACGTACACATACACAAACAGGTGTGTGTGTGTGTGTGTGTGTGTGTGTGTGTGTGTGTGTGTGTGTGTGTGTGTGTGTGTGTGTGTGTGTCAGGGGAGGTTAGGTGGTGCTGGTTGATCTGATTGATTGCGAGTGATGAAAATGGAGGAAGCGTGATTGATGAGCCGAGTCGTGTAACAGCGGGGAAAAGCCCACCGGCGAGCTCGGTGGTGGTTTATACGTTAGCTGTCGCTCTCTTTCGAAGTGTTTGTGTGTCCCTCTGTGCTTTGGATAAACTGTCGGGTCAAAGAAATGGCAAAAAGGGGCAAATATTTTTTTTAAAATGACGTTTTTTGCAAAACCTGCAGATAAAATCAAACATCGTCTGCATAGAATCAAACATAACGAGTAAAGAGTGTCACGATAATGTCTCCGTCTGCCTAATCTCCTCATGAACAGCTTCAGCGTGACCTTAAAATAACCAAAGAGAGAAAACACAACAGCTTAACAAACTTGCTGTTGTCTTAATGCGACCTAAACACACTCCGTAAGCAGGCGGCGCTCTGAGACAAAAGGCGATTCATTATTTATCTCAACCTTTGACAGACTCACTCATGCACGCCTGGAGATGCTTGACGATGTTGATATCCTGAGCTAATTACTTTAATTACCCCCGACAACACACACACACACACACACAGCTGTCAGCCTGACCCAGCCCCGGGGCAGGGTGGGGTCAGCTTCCTCTAACGAGGATGGATGTCTGACTCCGGATGGTCTGAATTTAAGGCAGATAAACGATTTGGGCTCATGTTTGTGCTGCTCAGAGTCACTTCATGAAGGAGCTCCACTGCAGGTTATGTGCTGCTTAAAGGGGTTCTCAAAGTAAGGTCCTGGGTCCCTCAGGGTCCCGCTTAGGACATGAATTTACGACTAGATTTAGGATGCTTTTACTCGAAAATCAGAATTGGAATCTGTATCCACCTGTAACCACACCCACCTGTCAATCAAAGTTGTCATGAACGGGAAATTAGCTACAGAGACCAAAACTGTTTTTTGTACCAGGCTGTAAACATGTTTATTTCTGCTGTCTAACATGGGGACTTATGGAGACTGACTCACTTCTGCAGCCAGCCTCAGGTGGACGTTAGAGGAACTGCAGCTTTTTGGCACTTCCTTTGTTGGCTTCAGTACCATAAATAAATAAAAGCTTTCATACGGGCGTCTCAGGCCAAACTTTATCTGACGCCTGTGATCTTCCGTCCAATCCAAACATACCCCGCTCCCTTCAGGCTCGACATGACAGATGATATTATCTGTGAACAGAAGCAGCGCGCAGTCGTCCTGACGGCTAATAATACTCTGTCTGTAAGCACGAGGACCCCCGGCTTGTTCCCTGCAGACCAGCGCTGCTATAAGAAATAGATTCAGAGCGGAGTGACAACAGCGGAGGGAGAGGACACTGATGATACATGAGGAAGAGACACACAAAGCAGGGCAAAGTTTTACTGGTTAGTTAAAGGAGGATAGTTTTACCTGTATAACAGAAGTGTCTTTTCTTGCATGAATTAAAATTGACATTATACAAAAGTCAGCAACCTGTTTCAGTTAGCAGTCGTGCATTTCTTCTGCTTTCATTGTTGTTTGAGTTAAACACGGAAGATCAGCCGCAGAAAGCAGGAAATTATCTTGTCTACCTGAAAATACGAGCAAAACTTTCAAAATAAGAGCGCCGTCTATCTTTATTGTGACGCAGGCCAGACTTCATGACCTCTGAACTCGCACTTTAGAGCAGCTTGATGGTGCAAGCATGGATCCAATCTGTTCACCTGTCCTTCACACAACACACACACACACACACACACACACACCCTCCTTCATCTCATCTGTCAGAGGCAGACTGATGTCATTGGGTGGCCTGCTGGGCGCAGTGTCTGGGTGTGGTGCGGGATAATTATCTCCTCTTCAAAGCCTCATCTGGCCTCCATCTGCTGGACTCTTAGCAATGGTTAGCTTAGCCACAGAGCACACAACAAAGGTGTTCATGCTTTATTATCCTGTAAGATCTGCAGCTGAGCGTGCAGGTTCTTTATCCAGCTACAACCTGGTTTACAACCACACGGTCGCACACACTCACACCTGGAGGCTGCTCAAAGCAAACACACTCTTTCTATAGTTAGCCACAGCGGGCTTCTTCTTGTCAGAACATCTGAGACACCTCTGAAGAGTGTTATTAACTCAGCCACGCTCTCCGAGCCTCGGATTCTCGCGGACGCGCCGTGTAAGCGAACCAACCCGCAATCACAGAGGGTGGGTGACAGCTAATGGTTGCTAATGTCTCCCTGCAGTGCACGTCATTCTCTCCGCCCAAGACGCCGCCGCCGCCGACCCTAAATAGACCTTCGCGGGTGTTCGGACCGAAAATAGCGCCGTGTTCAAGAGCCGCTTCGGTGGAAGTGCGTCGCTTCCAGTACCACCCAGCCGGCGAGGGAGGGTTGACGTGCGATTCCAAGATAAATAAAACGCGCTTTATTCTGAGCTGACTGAAGGAAATGTAGATTCTTTAGAGTTCCCAACATGTTGAACTCTGTTACTCTTACTGTACGTTACAGTTAAAGTACCTAATAATGTAACACACTAATAAAAGTATAACTTGTTCTCCTGCTGCTGAACATCTGTGCTGTCACGGGACTTCCAGCTTTGCTCCGTTCTTTGCTGCGTTTGCTGATTTCTGACGGCAGCATTTGTCTGCGCTGGTGTTGTTTTTTAAACCCCCGAAGCCCTGAAGTGACGATGACACATCTCCTCTGGTGTGTGTTCTTACTTCACACAGGCTGCAGATAGCTAAAGCCTGTCTGTGCCCACAGAATGACTCCGGGCTAATTACTAGAAAGATCGGCATTTGTTCGGAAAGCACCTGAGGGGAGAGGAATGTTTCAGTTTGTTGTCGTTCCACCGGTCGGACAGGGTTTTTTTTATCGGCCTCCTCCGCTTCAAGGAGCACGCTGTGAATTTGAACTTGAACGGAGATTAAGGATTAGCAATCAGTGCAGATTTTATGCCAGACGACGTGCTGTGTTCGTAAAGGCCACAGCATCTGAAGTCTCCCGCAGGAAGGAAGTGAAGCGGGCTTTGTGGCCAAGGCTGCCTCCAGTGTGACATTAAACACTGTGTGTTCACTGCTGCAGCAGAATGATCATCAAGCCTGTGATGTTTCCTCCCAGGACGCTACTTAGTGGGATTTTTACTCCGACTTCTCCGTCTACGTTTGCTTTAAAGCTACATGACAGCTGAAATCTGCCTTTATTTCACACTGGCCTCAGATTTCAACAGTCTTATCCTGGTGAGCGGAAACAACAAGAAACAAAGGCTGAAAATACACTCGACACTTTGCAGCACGTTGACGTCTCACTGTCACAATCAAACTTTATTTAAAACTTAAACTTTTATTTATTTATATAGAAACTTTAATGTGAACACACATCCCAACGTTTCATAGAGCGTATTCACAGACTTTTGTACATAAAATTAAGCTGCAGTTCCTCAATCGTCCACTTGAGGCTGGCTCCAGAAGTGAGTCAGTCTCCATAAGTCCCCATGTTAGACAGCAGAAATAAACATGTTTACAGCCTGGTACAAAAAACAGTTTTGGTCTCTGTAGCTAATTTCCCCGTTCATGACAACTGTACTGAGGGTGAATTTATATACAACTCACCTGTTCACATTATATTAAGGCTTAAAGTTATGCAGGATTCAGAGCGTGGTACATTACGACGACTTCATTTGCTGCATTGTCTCTAAAACAGATGCCTTGCTACGTCTGGTTCTGTTACATGTAACATCAATATTTAAACGTCACTAATGCTGCACATTTATTTATTTAGAGGTTCATGTTTTATACATCAAAAAGTTGGTTGCCAGTTTCTCAAAATGGTTGCCTGGCAGCAGTCGCTGTCGATCCTTGGAATTCTTGTCGGCGTCGGCTCAAAACTCAAGACTGAAAGTTCATTGTTGACTCTCACAGTAAAGTCACCACAGGCCCACTCAGCAGCCTCTTCCATTGAGACGAGTCCAGAGCAGCTACGAGACGAACTTCAAGAGTGAATCTGCTTTCAGACTTTGTACAAAACCAACCAACGTCAGATCTGATCTGAAATCAGGACACGACTCGTCCATGTTGAGCTTTGATCATTTTTCACGCCGACAGACGAAGTTTGAGGTTTAAAGAACTTGAAATCAGTTTTCTGCTCGTCTCTGAGTCCACACTCGTCCTCTTTTTCCACCACGTTTCCACCTCTCTGTTTTGATTCTTGCCGGTGTGTGTTCCATGACGTTTGAAGGTTAGTAACTGTGTGTGTGTGTGTGTGTGTGTAAAGTGTGTGTGATGTGATGCCAGTGGTGTGCTGGAATGCGGTTCTTCTTCCTCCCTCCCTCTCAGCATTTTCTGTCCTTCCCTTGTGGTGGTGAATGATGCTTGGATGTCATGTTTGTGGGGACAGGGAGGCTGGAGGAGGTGGAGGAGGTGGTGGTGGTGCTGCTGGTGGTGGGGGCTTACAGGAAGGAAGTCTTGCTGGAATATGATTACATCTCTGGGTAAACAGGGCAGCAGTAGGAAATGGATCCTCAGCTCCGGTCCTCAGGGCATCAGCATCGACACAGTGAAGCCACCACTAAGGGGTTTAATGAGTAATACAATGTTACGCACACACCTGAAGATCACATACCTGAACACATCCTCACCTGCACCATGACATACTTAACATAACATACATATTTGTCAGGTTTTCCACAACTAGACGTGTCCAGTGAGTGTTGGACCACGTCTGTGCTGAATATTTAAGGTCTAAGACGCACATCTGACCTGGTTTCTGTTTGAACACGTGGAATGTGATGCCAGCTTCCTGGAAAACTGCAAATCCTTGAATGGTGACCTCATCCTGCAAACGGGTAGGTGTGAACCCCGTGCAGGAATTCACAAACCTGTCAGGCTGCAGCCTCCCATAACCCGGAGCTGACACGCAGTTTGTCGTTATTTTAATCAACAGTTCATCTGTAGATTATTTTAGCTTCGACTGGTTGTTGGAAAGGTGCCAGTTCAAACCGGATACAGCACAGCAGCAGAAATGCAGGTTTTTCCATTCATTTGAGCGGAGATGGACAGAAACTAAAACTCTGATCCGTCCTGTTGTCTTTGTTTATGTCATGAAGCAGCTTTTAAATCTGAGTCTGACTGAAACTTTCGCTGCGAGAGTTTAATCTGGTTCGCTGCAGTGGTTGAGCGACTTAGACAGTGAATGAGAGCGAGCGAGCGCCGGCCTCGATAAAGTCGATATTCGGTGAAATGAAGCAGTTACATTGCTGCCGACATTCTTAATAAAATAATTGTTTCATTAATAAAGTAAATCTTCTTCTTATTTTTCATATTTTTCCACTTAGTTTGAGTTTCCCAGTTCCCATGGCGATGTCCCTAAATGTCTTATTTTTCCGTCCGACACCCCAAAATTTATCATCAAGGACGAAGAAAAGCAGCAAATACTCACACTTAAGAAGCAGGAACTTAAAGATGATTATTATAATTATAAAGCAGTTCCAGCTGCCATGAACGACCTCTAACGTCATTATATTAATGAGCGCCGGGACATCTCGCCTCGTCCAGCGCTGATCTCCGCCTCAAAGCGCTCGTCCCGACTGATCCGCTCATAAAACTGTGTTTGTTGTAGAAACCCCCGTCGTGACGTGACGACACATCTGCTCGACCGAATCACAATTTACGACGCGGCTGGCAGCGTCTCAAAGTACCCGGAACGCGGATTAGATACGGCTACTCGAACGCAGCCAGAGTTTACTTCCAGTAATTAGTCATAGCGGTGAACAAATCCTGTTTCAACAAGAAGTACAGCTCGTGAAGAAGGTGAAGGCACCTCCTGATTTTTAATAGTTCAGAATAATCCGTTCAAACTGGCTCAGTAATTGATTTTCTATCGGACGGATGGATTTCTCTGGATGAGTGCAGCATGGAGGAGCACTTCTGACACCTTTGCACTTCACTGCTGCCGGGCTGCTCCACCTTTATCGGGTTTGCAGCCACATTATACAGCTCAGAGCGGACCTTGGGATTTATATCGGGCCGGCGTGCCGTATATATTTGCTCTTTCTTCCTGGAGTTGTTGACCAAATTCCAGCCAGACCACCAGATATAAGTTTGTTTTCTTTGACTTGACAACACTGGCAGAGATAAGAGAAGCAGAGGAGAGTAAACGACATTATCAAGCCATAAAATAAAAATATCTGACTTTTATTTCGGGTTTATAGGATGCAGAGATCTGCAGCTTCTGAAATATTCAGCCTCTTGCAATTCTCCACCCAAGAAGTTTTATAAAGAAGCTGCTCTGAGCTGCAAACTCCACGAAGGAACTCTGCAGATAAATACTGTAAAATATTATCTTAAGCGACATAATTGCACCGTGAAGTGTTGACACCGGCCCACACAGACGTCTCCCTCTTTCTCTCTCACACACAGATATTATAATGTCGCCTCGTCACCATCTTTTCGAGGCCGCATCTTGCATGTCGTTGCCACGGTGAGCCGATACGAGCCGACGGTTCCTGCTCAGAAAGTTTAGTCCATCAATACTTAACGTCCGGACTTCAGACGGATCGGATCTCGTCCGGCGAAGAAAGCTTTGATGCTCTCTGCTTTGATCCGTCACACAGATATCCAGATATATTTAATATGTCAGTGTTTCTGTGGATTAAAAAATGTGTATTTATACTTTAAAATATCGACTATTAGGAAATCAACAGTACAAACAGAAAAGTTTATTACTGGTAAAGTTCTAGCAACCACAGCTGACAGGTTTTTACCGTGAAGTGGTCGTGCTGTAGCTCACTGGGAGAAAAGACTTCCTCAGGTGTGCTGTGCTTGTTTTTAAACCTGTTATGTTCCTCCTGTGTGTTACACAAGTGCCCAGACAAACTCTGTAATTACAACATTCGGTTCACGGGGCGTACCGAATGTTGAAACCAAATATCACGCACTGAGCAGCAACACACACACACACACACACACACACAGAGAAAACATGACGTATCGTGTCAGCTTCAGATCAGGTGTTAATGACTGACAGGATTTCTTACTGTAAACTAGTGACTAAAGAGAAACCACACACACACACACACACACACACTGAGCAGCCAGTGACAAACATCTCGCTGCCCGTCAACTCGTGATAAACGACACACACCTTATCGACCAATGTCAAGCAGGATACACCTGATCGACTGTGTGATGTATGAATGCACGTGCTGGTGTGTGTGTGTGTGTGTGAGAGAGAGAGAGAGATTGAGACAGTCAGGGCGAGCATGGAGCATTGTGGGTAATATTTGTGGACTCCCACACTGGTGCCGCAGTCACCGGTCGTCGTAGATCTTCTGCTGTCTGCGTGTCCGTACATCAAACCCTCCTCCCACCGCCGCTCAGGTCCTCTGCTGCTTTACCAGCTGTTTATTTTACCATCGCCTTGTAAACAATGCTGCGCTCACACACACACACACACACACACACACACACACTCCTTGAATCTCCCACCTTTGTGATAAACATCATGGCTGTTTACTGCAAGGCTGGGTCACGTAGGCCTGGGAGAGGTTAGCTCTGAGCGAGGCCCACTCCTTAATGTGGAGTCACAGACTGATTTATTGGTCGGATGATATATTAGTTTTTGGTCCAGGCTATGTTTGGAGTGTTTTACTTTTACTCCTTTATTTATTTTATGTTTATCACAGCAGCAGCAAATATCACTGACGAGTCCAGCAGCAGTCAGCCCAGCTCAGCCTTTTATTTCACCAACCACTAAAAGTCAGTCCCAGATTTACTCTTGTCCGGCGGCTTCTTGCTCGCTCACTCTCTCCTTTTCTCTTCTTAGCTTCCTCCGTCAGCGTCCTCTTCACTCTCTGCTCCTCTGCCAGTCATGTCCATAGAGGCTGCTGAGCCCGGTTGCCTGCATTGCCTGCTTGCCCAGCTCCTGTTCTGGCACGACACTGTGCTCCGGAGTGGGAATGCTCCGCTCCTGGCAGCATTCACACATCTCAAAATCTTCCCACCTGCTAACATTAGCTAACAGCAGCTACAGTTGGCAGCATTTTACTTCATTTCCTCCGTTAACGTCCTTTTTTGGGGGTTTTTTCTCCTCCCTGTCTGGGACTGAAAACCTCCTCGTCCCAGTGGTCCAAATCATCTTTGGTACAAATCACGAGCACTCCCCTGCTATGTGTAGCCTAACAAACTGAGCTAACATTAGCCTAACGCTAGCCACTAGTCGCTCTCTGGGGCAGTTTGTATCACGCAGAGAAACTCTCGCCAAAGACGAGATAAGTTGTCGGTTTTGGGGTCATTTTAGGACTTCATTAGAAAGTCAACAGTCATGACAGGAAATGAGGAGAGATAGATAATGGGAATGACATGCAAAGATCCTCAGGCTGACTTGAACTCGATTCAAATCGCTCGGCCACAGCAGCGCTCCGGGTCGAGTCAGTTTTATTTACACAACCTAAAATCACAAATTTGTCTCAGAGGGTTTTGCAGTCTGTCCCTGAAGCCAAGATTCAGAAGGAAAAGCTCCAAGAGGGGGACAAAGCTCAGGGAGATGGACAGACGTGTAATACAAGCGTACAGAACAACAACATCAGGTCAAAGTGAAGTACAAATGGTGAGCTATGACAAAGAGCTCCATTATGGCTGCGGTTTGTTTCTAACCTCGTGAAAGCGCCACTTCTGAGTCATCGACTCGTGTGTTTTGCAAATCCTGGTTTGTGTTTTATGGAGCGTTGCAAACCAAAAACAAACCCAAAACAAACCACTTACAAAAATGCAACAAATTAAACTGAAACCATCAAAACACACAACGGCCAGCTAAACTGATCTGAGTTCAACGTTAACGGGATGTGTCCACTCTACCAGTTGGACCTGCCCAAAGTAAATGTTTACTTCTCTTTATACACATTGTTTTATTTATTATCAGTTTGTCTGTTAGTGGTTATACACTTATAGACTTATAGGCGCGATGCTGACATTTACGGTTCTGGTAGAAGCGTCATGGCGAGTTCAGAAGCGTTTCCTGGACCTGAACAACCATGACTTCACAGACCCGGCAGGGCACCCAGCTAAACTCACCCTTTAGCTACTGTATATTTAAGTAAGTGCCTCAACAGTCGTTATCTCGTGACTCTTTCCACAATAAGGCAGGTCTACTCTTTAAAATATTATTTACAGACTCAACCATTCCCACCATGAGCAAACACTTGGCGACAGTGGCAGGGAAAACCCGGCTCATGGTGGATGGACACTGATTTGTTGCTTTGTCGCAGTTGTCGTTGTTAGCGGCGCTTTTACCTGGAATAAGGTTTGGGAATTCAAAGTTCTGATTTAATTTCGTGTGCAGAATTAAAAGATTATTAAAAAGAAGGGTGACGTGTGAAAGGAGGAGGTAGATTGTTAATATTTGGCGTAAAGTCTTGAGTGAGTTTAGAGCCGCTGACGTGAATAACGTGGTGACAGGTGTTGCTGGAACATTTCATAACACGGCATGAAACTAGCCATGAAGGACACTGGAACTCTGGCCAAAATCTGATTGGTCAAAGCTGCTGCACACTTCAAACAGGAAGTGACACGGGGAGGGCAAACAGGAAGTGTGAGGCAGAGCGGCACTGTTGTTCCAGCATGTTTTCTTTCCCGTCCCCGTTCCCATTCCCTCACTCGGCGTGGCACGACGCCAGGCCGAGAGAGGAAGGAGAGAGGAAAAGGGAGTGAGGGAGGAGGAGGGCATTCTGGGGAATCCCCCCTCCCGTCTCCTCCTCACCCCTCCTCACCCCCATCACATTCAACTGAACCTCTCAAAGTGCTGACTCAAAACTCTGAGGAGTGTGTGAGCGTTTGAATTCAGACACTTCCAGTCGTTGACAGATGTTTCATTGTCAAGCATCATGTGACACTTCAGCTCTCTGCAACTGGACTTCTTTCAGCCGGTGGACAGAAACATGCTTCCAATGGGATAATGCTGCTGCATATCTGTTGGTGTGAGTACTTCATAATATGCTAATACGTCTGTACTGTCTGAGTGAGTCAACCAGCTTTCAAGTGACCAAACAGGCCATTAAAGATTTAATTAACTTTGTTTAACTTTTGTTAATTGGACAATCATCCAGAAACTTGCAGGAAAGTCAGTTAAGCGTGCTACAAGTCTGCAGTGGCGCCTTGTGAGGAACTCGCTATAGACTGAGCACCCGCTTGTCAATCGTAATCCTGCATAACTTTAAGCCTAAATCTGTTTTTTGTACCAGGCTGTAAAGATGTTTCTTTCTGTTGTCTAACATGGGGACTTATGGAGACTGACTCACTTCTGCAGCCAGCCTCAAGTGGACGTTTGAGGAACTGCAGCTTTCGATTTTAAAGATAATCTGTCATAAAATGAAGTTAAAGAGTTGGACAGGTGGAAAAGTTGACCTGTTGTTGGTGCTAGATAAAGTCAGGGTTCATCCTCTGGGGATCATGACTGTGTAGCATCAGTATTAGCTCCGTGAGAGTCTGCTGGTCTCCTCTCCTACACTGCAACTTTGCCCGGATCTAAATCGCGAGCTGACGTGCATCCACTTCAACGTGTCGAGTTGTTCACATTGTTCCCGTGCTCGGTGTCTCATTGGCATTCATCAGGCGAGACTCTCAAGTGCCACGACGCACTGAAGCGCAGCAGGCAGCATTAATCAATGTGCCGAGCAATCAGCGGCCGGCCTAATTCAATCACCCCTCCAACAGAACGCCTGCCATTAGGACAACAGAGGAGTGTGTGTTCACACCGCTGTTACGTCTGCGTGATTTGTGCCGAGTCCTTTCCGCCGCCGCCGAAACAAAGCGGGAAGAGGCCGCAGATAAAGAGCATCATGGAGAGGAGTGCTGGGTAAAATTAGTGTTGCCACTTTTCCCGAGGTTAGAGAGATGACGGCGAGGTCGGTGTTTCTGTGGAGGGAGTTGAAGTGGAGACAAAGAAGTGGCAGGAAAAAAAGCCTTCGCAGTGTATTTCCTGGCAGCCAGCAGAGACGTTCATTCATTCATGTTGTGATAACTGGAGACAGTTCGTGACGAATTGAGCGGCGGTGACAAAAAGGGTTTAAAAGCGTCTCCGTTTCCTATCAGAGTCTTTATTTCTGACACTCGCTCTTCCACGTGACCTGACAAAACTCTGACTTACTTCCTGAACCATTATCATCCATTTAAAGACCAGCTAGGATCATCATGAGGGGCTCGTTCTGCAAAATAATATGATAATGGACAAAAGATGGAGCGCACATCTTTAAAGACTTGGAATGTAACACAAAATCTGTCTTTTAGCAGCTTAAATCCAAAAAAGACTGAAGCCTGAGGCTTGTAGTGGCCCTGCAGGAGTCGGCAAAATGGAGTTGGTCAAGTAAATTTACCAGAAAGTCATTTTTGGATTTAAATAACCCGACAGGAATGTCAGATTTGGACAAACTCAGCAAATTAAATGCCAGAAAATGAAAAATATTCAGTTTTTTGGTTCTCAGATTTGAGGATTTGCTGCTTTTCTTTATAATATCTGACAGGCATATTAAAAACATTTGGCTTTTGGTCGTCAGACTAAACACAGAAATCAACAAATGCCGTTTTACCACAGCGTTTTATAGACCAAACAACAATCGGCATATGAAAACAATGGTGAGCTCTAATTAACAGCACAACAATGCCAGTATTGACTGTGACTGTGTTGTTTCCACCTGTGTGCAGAGCGTTACGGGAGAGGCGTCTCCTCTCTCCGTCACCCTGCGATCGAACGCCCGGCCGCGGCATCGACGTCGCCTCTGGTTGCCAGTTTGAGTGAAGCGGGCTGCCACCGGGAGCCGAGCTCTTATCGGTGCTGTAGATTAAAGAGACGACGCATCAGCCACTCGACTCGGACTTACAGTATCTGTCTCTTCTCCATAAAGTGGGCGAGCTCGTGGAGGGGCTTATTGATCTGCTGTTTGTGAGAGGAGACCCTGTATGACAGGACCAGGAGACGTCGATATCTTCAGGTCAATCCATATCTCAGCTCTGCTCACCTTACTTACTCTTTCCCTCACATGTGCGACTCCTTTGATAATCCCTCTTGAGCTTCACAACGGGAAAGTTTTCAAAGAAAGGGTTGATCCCTGGGGAAGGTCTGAAGGTGAGGTGGACAGCCGTACTCGAGTATTTCTTATCATTACGTTACTTATGGTCGAAAACTAGCTCGGCGTCTCACCAGCGACAAGTCGGTCCCAGATTTACTCCTGTCCGGCAGCTTTGGTCGCCCGCTAAGCTCCAGTCTAGGTAGCGTTGCTAACGCTATCTCTAGCAGAACACTGTGAGTGAGATACTAACTAGTTGGCTCCAGGTTCTGGCACGACACTAGCCCTGCTCCCTGTCAGCAATCCCCGTGCTCCAGGCCTGTAAACCTCCTCCGCTTCTTCTTCTTCTTCTTCTTCTTCTTCCTGGTGGTCCAAAACTCGTGTTGTACAGGTGCTCTGAGCTCACAGTCCGGCTAACAAGCTCAGCTAACAAACTGAGCTAACAGCAGCTACAGTTGGCAGCAGTTTACTTCACGGTCCTAATCCTTTAGCTGCTTTAGTTTTCTAGCTATTGTCATGAGCGGTGACACACAAAAGGGTCGGCGCGTGTCATCGTCAACCAGCAGCAACAATGACAAATATGTGGCTTTAACTGCACGCGGTGTGACCTCACCGCTTGTTTTGAAGCACGTCGGGCGCCGCCGCTCCGTTTGGAGTGTTTTTATCAGACGTGTGTGTTTTTAAAAAAAAGGTTGTAGCCACTGAGAGCCGACCACCATTGTGTTTCGTAAAAGGCCACACTTTCACCTCGTGTAGTGGGGTCACAGCCTAGCAACAGCCGGACTCAGGCATAGCAACAAGCAGTCCAGCAGCAACGCGGTAATTGGACCTTAAGAGTCAGCGCCGGAGGATCGACACGCTAACAAGTCCGGGCACATTTCATCACACGGACACGTGTGCAGCTCAGAAGCAAGCGGTGTATCTGAGCAGTGTTTTATACTGACTCCATTAGTGTAAAAAATGAAGCTGGCTGCTGGTTTTACTGCTGCTGCTCTCCGCATGCTGCACTGTCCTTGGGTAGATTCAAAGTGTGTGTGTGTATGTGTGTGTGTGTGTGCACATGTATGTGCGATCACACTGCGCGTGTGTTCATATGTCCCCGTTCAACACGGCAGCCAGCACATGATGTGTTCATGTGCCTTGAAGGTGTGTGAAGTGTCGCTGCTCAAGGTCACTTCATCTTCCAGGTCCCGTCTTCTGATCGCCTCACGTACAGATGTACGAGTATAAAGTATAATCCACATTTATACTCAATTACAGCAGCTGTACTTATATAATGTGTACATATATGCATGTACTTCAATCTTAAAATATTTCTTCTCTTCAATTTGTTTTTTTTTCTCAAAATTTCTCATTTTCTTTGACTTTATTTCCAAAATATTACCACTTTAAACTTAAAATATTGATTGATTCACTATTTTTCTTGACAATTTTTGACATTTATGACAAAATATTTTGATTTTAATTGTTAAAATATATATATTTTTTACTTTATTTAGAAAAAATACTGACAGACTCTCTAATATATTACAACTTTCTTCTCAAAATCTTTTGACTTTGAATTCATCTCACAACAGTTATAATTTGAAAAACATCCTTTAACAAACTCCTGAAACATGCAAATCTCTGCGACGGAGAACATTAAAAGTTTCCAGTTATTCTCATATTCGGAGTTCGTGTTTCCGTCCTCCTCGTTACCAGCCGGGTGTCGTCTTAACTGAAAGGTCAACGTCCGCGTGATGAATCTGGAAAGCTGACGCTGAAACTGCAGCTCGGAGGATGGATCACCAATCAGAAACATAAATGGACTGATTATAGCTGGATGATGCAGTTAGAGGAGAGGCTGGATGTGGACTGATTAGAGACGGAGTAATGGACGAGGGCGGAGACCGAACGAGACAAAAGAAAGATGAACATACAGCTAATGAGAGAGTCATCAAACATCATGACGTGCTGTACCATGTGTGGAGGGATGAAATAACAACAATAGGATGTTTTTATTTGTTTAAAAGGTTACGTGTCACCGTGTCATCCAGCTTCATGGTTGCTACGGGTGACCTCCGTCTTCTGTGATGAGTCAGACTCTGCTATTGGCAACTAATGCCATCGCCATGACCTCGATATTGTGAATTAATTATGCAATCTAGGTTATGGATACAGCAAAGATTCGATATTGTTTGATTTGGAACAGAAACATTTAATCAGTGCTTTGTCAGAATGAACTCTTAAATCTCTTAAATTCCTGTTAATTCCCCACGGAAAGTTTCCAACTTAGAATATTCCAGTAAATTTGCAACCCTACTCCTGCGTGAACCGCCTTCAGCTGCTGTATTTTAATGTCACGATGGTGGTATGACGAGAGAGATGAATATTTTCTGAGGTGGTACAAGGTTTAAAAAGTTTAAGAACACTGCTGCTGTATGTTGTAGAGAAAAGTCAGCAGGACCCAGGATGGATCCCTGAGGAACTCCACAGGAGATAGCAGCTGTAGACGATGATAAATTACCTAAAGTAAAACCTTTTAAATGTTAGATCATTGCAGCGCTGTAGCATGAATACCAACCACACTGTGAAGGCAATTAATTCAGACAGTGTGTTCAGTATCAAAGGCCACAAGGTCCAGAAGAAGAAGTACGATCGCGCCTTTATCAAGAGTAAATCATTTAATTACATCCGAGCTTTGTCTTGAAGAGTAATTTAAAAACATGTTCATCGCGGTGACAGAGCGGAGTGAAGGTTGTGACAAAGATGTGAGAGGGCGTAACCCGAGGATGCTGCTGCTGGGTACAAATCATCCTGCCGTGAACGTTACCCCCTTTACATTCAGCTCATGTTCTCAGCCTCGCCTGTAAATGTACATGAGAGGGAGGGGGAGAAAAAAAAAGGCAGTGGGTGACCGAGACAGCAAACGACACAATGAGAGGGAGGAGAGAGAGGAGAGAGAGGAAGGGAGGAGATGCTGTGGGTGAGTGAGTGGAAGCGATCATTAATACGAATTTAAAGGATGTGAGGAGAGGACGGCGAGCAGAGCAGCCGGCGTTTGGAGGAGTGAGGCAGCAGGAGAGGGCGGATGAGAAGAGGAGAGGAGTTCACCGGCCAACTGTGAGTGCACCGATCCACAACAGCTCCAGGTGGAGAAGAAAGGGAAAGAAGAGCTCTGTGACGGATGAAGAGTGTGTGAAAGCACCTCCAGCTGAGCGACACAACACACACATCTCTCACGCGAGATGAACACATTCAGTTTGCGGAGTGTCTGCACTGCCGGCGAGCGTCCTCCGCTACTTTCAGCACCTGCCGCTTGTTGAGTTGTTGAGATTCATGCGGACCGGAGGCGAACAATCGACGCAGGTGAAGCTCTTATCAGGTGGCGTGTGGACGGCAAAGAGCATCTGAGGACGTCGGAGCGCCCAGAAACGAGCACCGGGTTCTCGATTTCGGGATGCTAAAAAATCAGAGTTGCGATGTGGATTAAAGGGATGAATCCCGAGGAGGCGTCAGGGAGGGATGAGGTTGTTGTGGTGGGCGATGAGGGCAAGAAAGGGCTGCTCCTGCTGCCCTGTGGTGCGTCCGGATGCCTCCACCTCCACCTCCAACGCTGCCTCTCCGTGAGCATGCAGGTCCTACAGATCGTCAAGGAGCTGGTGTCGCCGTCCAGACGCAGGGCAGCGGCCAGATTTGGAGGTGTGTGCATGCATCGCATTTGATTAAGATCCACCAAACATCTGCTTTACCGTGATCAGGGTCAGAATGTTTGAGGGTTTATGAGCCCTGTGAATGTTTGCTGTCGGGTTAAAGCCTGTTCTTAAAACTGGTTATTGGTCGTCTCCTGACACAGCGGCGCTCCGCTGTTGTTCACGAGCGTCAAGTCTGTTAAATCAAGAATGAAAGCTGCTTCAGCTCGCTGTCAGGAGCTGTTAATCGACAACATCTTCATTAGTTCAATGTAGATTTCAGCGGAGAGGGTTAGCGTCTAAAATTCTGCAACCGAGAGTTTTCCTGAAGATTTAGTCGACTGATCTGTAGAATTAGGAAAGTCAGAGTTTGCTCTTGCGTCAATGTAGTGCGTACACAAAGCGGTACGGGTGGAAAACCTGCTGCCGTAGACCAAAGGCGTGTGGAGAGTTTCATACTTCATCACCTTGACGCGCTCGGCCATTCGCTGCTGGAAGTTTGAGAGCTTGTTGGATTGTCCAAGGAACTGATGAGATTTTATTGATACCTGCTGTCATTGATTGATGCTGCTCATCAGTCTGATTCTTTATTGATTGTCTTATTGATTCCTGATCAATCTTCTGTGTCTTTGTAGCGTCAGTGTGACTGTTTTCTATCTTCTCTCTTTGAAGCCTGTCTGCGTGGTGCTAATGTCATTAACAGACGTGCTCGGTGACGCTCGTGAGTAGAGACGATCCTTGACTTTAAACCCGAGTTCTCTCGAACGATGTTTCCACATAGTCAGTGCCGCTGCCTGCAAGAGGGAATCAACCTGTAGCTCATTCGAGTTTGAAGTGGCAGCAACAACAAACTCTCCTGTGACCGGCGTTTCATCTGACGCTTCACGCATCCACAAACCTTCCAGCTCCAGCTTCCATATTTCTGAAGTCGAAGGACACGAGAACTTTTCCAAGATCTCAGTCCGTCAACGTCGCGAGCGACACTTGAGATCCTTGAAGATCTTTTTTTGGCTCTCTGTTTTAATAATGAAGCTAATTATTCAGTTCTCAAAGTCACTGTGGTCGAGGTTAAACTTCTCGCTGTGCCCGTATGGCGTTTTTATCTGAGCGGGAGGGGTCCCCTCGAGTCACCACTGTAATAGCTTTGTTGCTGTGGGACACGAGTGTATAAAGTGTGTGTGTGTGTGTGTGTGTGTCCTGCAGCTGCATTTCTCTGGTGTGCAATGAATAATGAAACACGGTGCCCGGGGTAATGGAAAACTCTGTGACCCTTGACCAGCCGGTCCCGTCTCCTGATTGGATCAGCTTGTATAGAGATAGCCTCGATCCTCGTCCTCTGTCGCTGTTTTTATTGTCGCACGCTCGAGTTTATCCAGACTGCAGGAGGAAGTAAGCCGGAGCTTGTTGACTTCTTGCTTCACTGCTCCGTGTTGACGGGCAGGTAGATTGGTGCTTTTTCTCCCAAAATATGTTGTAATGAGGACGTCGATGAAGTAGCAACATTCTCCGTCAGATTACAGAGTCTGGATCTGCCTAAGTTTGCACAGGATGTTTACGGTTAACTGGCTTTACAGACATGAACAAAAAATATGTCTCTTCTTCTTCGTCCTGCTGCCTCTGTGAGAAGCTAACAGCAGCTACCGCTGACACGTTCACGACAACTGTACTGAGGGTGAATTTATATACAACTCACCTGTTCAGGTTAAAGTAAAGCTCATAAGATGAATTATTCATATCAAACATGCTTGAAACTCGGTTGCTTATTTGAAGGTTTGACGATGAAGCTTCTAACAGGACAAACCTGCAGCTGCTCTCAGCTGTCAGATGCCGCTCTGAGTGCGCGTCAGACTTGATGACAAGTGTGTGAAAGTTATTGTTAGGCAGGTAAGTGTGTGTAATCAACTCTAAAGGCGCAGACACTTAAACAGAGAGAGTGTTTCAGCGGCTTTATCGACTGCCCGGGAACAATTCGCACTTTCCATTTGGCTGTCGTCTTTATCTCCGTCCATCAGGCCTGCAGAGGAATTCACCTTGGCTTCTTCTTTCAGCTCGGATCAATGCAGGCAGATTTAGAGACGGCCTCCAACTGATACAACACACACACACACACACAGGCATACATAAATTCACACACTCTCTGCAGTGCTGTGCTGAGGTGTGATGACCTGAGTGCGATGTGCTAGCACATGTTGTTGAGTCAGACGAGAATGACGACGCGTCAGGAAGATTATTATTATCAGCAGTGATGAATTTATCTCGTGAACAACACTGTAAAAAAAAAAAAAAGCTGAATATCAAACTATAAAATTACTGAAAATTTCAGTCAAGTTTGGCAGAGAAACACTGTTATTTTACGACGTTTTGTCATTTAAGAACGTAGAAAAACATTTATATCATATTTCTGTGTGAAGCTGAGAAATAACTGGACAATACTTGATGATTAATTTATTAATAATTTACAGATAATGTCTGTAATTTTACAGAGTGTGGTATGCAGGTTTAAAAAAACAGAAAACTACCGTACTCTGGTGTACGTGGCGTTACGTTCAACAGCGTGGCTGTTTTATGTTGTGACGCCTATGGGAGTCGTTCCCAACCCTCTTTCTCGTCAGCTCTATAAATGAAGCAATTAAGTCTGCAAATGTTTCCCATTATCGATTCATCTGCTGATTGTCTTCTTGAATAACTGATTGTTTGCAACGGCCACTCCGCTTTCTTTCTTGCGCACAGCAAATTGAGACAAAAAAGACCAACCGGGATACTAAACTAACCGCCGCAGCTCGAGGATAAGCCAGGTGTGTCCAATGTCCAGACCTCCAGCTGGACTAACATCTCATGGTTGGCGGGTCTCTTCGTCAGCAGAAGGTTGGTGGTTCCAATCCGTAGAACGAGAAGACCGTCTCGTCACGAAGTCACGGTACGAACCTGAAGGATTTTTGGAAAACGTGCATTCGTCCTCCTGTTAGTTAAAGAAACATCCGACAGCTTATTGACTCGTGGCTCTGCTCCACCAGCCTGCAGGAGCCTCGAGGCCTTGACCTCGGCTCTCATTTAAAGCTCAGTTCACGCCACAGTTGAATTACCTCGGGACCTCATTACGGTTTAGGAAATCGCCCCGCGTGTCCGTGTTTTGTGCGAGTCATCCGTAGAGGACAAACAAAGCCGGAGTTTCACAACGATCTGGGGATTACGGCCGAAACACGGCGGCTCCTCGATTTGTACCCCAGAAACCGTCGAAGCGCTCATTAATAATTTCAGCTGCAGCTTCTCTAAAACTCTGAAGGAAGAGGAAGCAGCACAGAAACAAAACAAGAACTCCAGCTCAGCCTCTAACGTGAAGCACTGCAGACTGCTCCCGGTCAGCGCGGCAGCTCGGTATCTCACTGCATTATTCAGCAGGCCTCGTGCTCGCACATTCAGATCCTGCACCAGCAGCTTCAGACTAAAACACCTTCCCGTGTTTTGCATGCCGACGCATGAACCAGCTGTCCGCATGTGCGCGTTTTGTTTTGTTTATGTGTGGACCGGAGCTTGAAGGGAAAGCCTCATGCCGGGTCGGGTGTCGGTTGAGGAGGGACGGGCCGGCAGACAGTCCAGGCCCGGCGGGTGTTGGTCTGGAGCCGCCTGCTGACATCCACACTGTAGCAGACGGGCTAATTGCCTGTCTGTCCTCCCTAAAGGGCAAAGCTGCGGTAAGCTTCATACGCCGCCGTCTGAGCTTCACCTCCGAACGCTGCAGCTTCATTTCTATATTTATTTATATCGAACATCTGAGCCTGCTTTTATATTTCCCACTCGTGTGTGTCGGATTTAGCAGAATTGTATTGATCCGCGCTCGCTGCTTCACACCTAGTCTTATTAAATTATGTATCAAACGACTCTGTGGCTGCTCAAACATCATTACTGAGTTCAGGCTGCTGCGTTCACCGACGACAAACCTGCAAAGAGGCGAAAAGCGGTGATTTAATGGTTGACGGACGTCAGGCCGGCGAATCCTGATGAATCTGAATCCTTCGTTAGATTCATCAAATAGTTTTGAGTCTTCTTGGGTTTCTTCTCCTCGGTGATCGTACCTGACTGTTCTCTCTGCTGTGTTTCAGTCAGGTGTGTTTTTCCGGTGCCGCCCGTCTCGACTTGTCCCGTCTCGTTAGTGACAAAGCGGTCATGACGTCGGCGCGTTGTCAGGGCGACCCGCTGCCTCTTTTTTGTTTGGAGCTTGGAGAGTGTTCTCTGCTGAACCTTCAGCTCGTTTTATTTTGACTTTTATTTATACAGCAGCAGGAAAAAAAAGGAGGAAATGACTTCAAACCGCAACCGAGAGGAAGTTTGACTTTTGAGGAACAGCGACTTTGTTTTTCACTTTCTGTGAACGTCCGTCAGAGCCGAGCCGATCCTACAACATCCTGACAACGGCAGGTTTTAGACAGAGGGCTGATGTGATGTTACGTCTCTCCTGGGATGAATCGATGAATCTTTGAACGACACCGCTGCATCTAATTATCTTCCAGCCCGCCGACACACACTTTGATATTGATTAATATTTGCCTCGTGGGAATGTGTACGCTCATCTGTCTTCTCCTTGGTTTGTTCCTTGGGAGACGTTTTCGCCGCCTAAAGAAGCTTTAGGCAATCTTGGCACTCTTAGGGCCTTTTAGTTTGTATCCAGACAAATTTATCTGGATGATTATTTGACGTATTTTGACGTGTAAATCATGTGTTCTCTCACAGACCTGTTGCCCGCTCTCTGCGTTCGTTGGTTTAATTTATTCGGGTCAGAGGTGTGTCCTTCTCTTCTTCTTTAGTTTTTCATGTCCGCCCACTCACCAAACAGATACAGAACCGAAGACAGGAAGCAGACCGCAGAGTGAAAGTTAGTGTCAGAATATGTTTGAATCTTTACAAGTGGAACGTCTGCTGCTCAGCGTCTGATTCATCCGACGTTTTATTTGATTGATTTGATTTTTCTTTCTGTATCTGACGGTCTGAATCTGTTTCTACCTGACGGACCTGCTCGAAAATGAAATGAAACAAAACCCTTGAATAGACTTCGATATTTTGTTGACTCTGAAGTCGAGTTCGGTGGTTCAAGGTTTTTTGTTCAGGGTGACTGAGTCGGCCACAATCTTCAACATCCAAAAACTGCAGTTCCTCTAACGTCCACTTGAGTCAGTCTCCATAAGTCCCCATGTTCAAATGTCCAATGTTTGGTTCACGATTCAGTGAATGAATCAGAGCCACTAATACAGACGTGAGTTAAACAGACTTCCAGAAAGTGGAGGTGACGTCTGAAACCAGTAAACCTCCTCCTCCTCCTCCTCCACCTCCTCCTCCACCTCGCTCCGACCTCGGAGCGTTCAGAAGTGATAACAGCGCTCCCAGCTGACTCTCTCCCCTCGCGAACACAGATACTTCCTGTACCGATGGAGCCGGCAGATAGAGCCCCGCGATGACGAGGCCTCGCCCTCCCTCTTGTCTCTGATACGCCACATCACAAAGACCCTTCATGGTACATCACGTCCACTTCATAATGAAGTTTTAATGGAAACTGTTCATCATCCAGCTGTCACTGTCGAGTTTCACAACTTTCTCTCGTCACTTCAAAGACCGGACGGTTGGGAAACGGTTTTAATTGCTTAATTGGTTACATAAATAATCACATTTCTGCAGCTCGATGAAACTCTGATTTTTAATTTTGTGACATTTGGAAAAGTTTCCTCCGGTCGGCCGGCTGAAAACAGTCGGCCTCTCTGTGCCGCGCCGCTCTGCCTCTCTCCGGGCGGCTGAATAGAGCTTGTTGTTGTGTTGTTGTTGCGTTTGGGAGGAGAATGTTGTGAGTGGGACTGACTCGTCGTGAAGTCTGTCTGTCTGTGGTTGCAGTCACAAACGGCGGCTTTGTGAACTCTCTGATCTCACTTCTCTTCTCGCCTCTCGCTCATTTCTCCTGCGTGTGTGTGTCGGTGTGTGTCAGTGCGCAGTGACAGCGATGGGATGAGGTAGTTCAAGTTGTCTCGTGGTTTGTTGGACCCGGCTGAAGTGTGACCGATGCGGACTAAAGCTCTGACTCGCTCGGACGTTCCAGCGGATCGCTTGAAAAGAGGTAAAAGATGCAAAGACGCAGTTTGTTTCTCCGACTGTAGCTTGTTTGGTCCTTGAATTCGATTATTGGGCCTGGAAAAGTCCTTGAATTTTGATCCTGGTCCTAATATGCATAAAAATGGTTACCATGAGTCCTTGAAATCCTTGAAAAACATGAAGGCCTGGAAGGTTTTTGAAAACAGACATCAATAGATCATTGAAAGTGCTTGAATTTCTTGAGAATGTTTCATTCCTCTAGTGTTGAGTTAAATAATCTCCATGTCTCAAACTATAATTTGTTGGGTCCTTGAATTTGACACTCGGGCCTGGAAAAGTCATTGAAAAGTCCTTGAATTTGATGTTTTGTGTGGACTGTGGTAACTGGTTTGTATCATTAGATTTTGTTTAAGTTTTATTGGTACGATAGTTTGTAGTTTGGTTAGAATGAGACCTTGAAATCCTTGAAAGAAACCAAGCCTTGCAACCCTTGAAAGTTTTTAAACATAGACATGGCTCATTGAAAGTGCTTGTTGGTCGAGTTCAGATCTTTTTTGTTTGTTTGCTTGATACAGCGATATGCTAGGTCCTTAAAAGTCCTTAAAACATCCTTGAATTTGTTGTTTAAGGAGGTCTTATGTCTTTTTATATGATTAGTTGAATTTGATGTTTAACATGTTTATGTTGCACAGACGGCAGTGGAGGTTAATTCACGTCTCGGCCGGTCGTCGGCGTCGCGTTCACGTGCGGTTGGGTTCAGGTTGTAAACGCAGACGGGCGGAGACAGATGAGTGTTTTGGGAGCGCGGGATAATAACACACGACGGTGTGTGTGCAGCTGCATCATCAGCTGTTTGCTGCAGAAGCGGTGACATCATCCGGCCTTTGTGCGACCGCGGCGTCACGTGTTGCTTTTCTTGACTCCTGGTGTATTTACGGAGGATTAATTGTGCGTGTGTGGCCGTTCAGCTGAAGCCTTCTCCCTCCACTCTTATTATTTTCTTTGTATGTGCATGAAAAATGTTTGCAGGGGAGCGAGGAGCTGCGACGAGCGAGGACTCTTTAACACGCAGAACAAAGAGGGCTCATTACAGAGAGGTCTTCAGAGGAAGGCTGTGATTACGCCTGTCATGTTGCTCATTGTCGGCGGCCGGTCGTTAACAGCGGTGATAATGAGGAACAAACACACAAATACACTCTGCACAGCTTCCTGTCACGTGACCCCGCGCCACTGCTGCCAGCAGACTTTCCTGTGAAGCGTCTCGTGGAGTTTAACCGGAGGCTTTGGTCAAAGCGGGAAGACGAGGATGAAAGAGTTAGCTGGTGTTTGATTCGGAAGGACGCCGCTGAGCTGTTTGAGATTGAAGGACGAGGCAGGAAGTAGAAAGAAGTTAAAGAGGTTTTAAAGATGCTTTAAGGACGTGTGTGTCACCTTCAGAGCTGTTTTTATATACTTCACAGAACAGACAGAGTTTTGATGTGTCACATCACATCCTGAGAGATGACCGATGAGAAAGAGAGGCCAAAGAATAGAGGCAGCTTTGGTTTGTCCGACGGTTTGAGTGGTTGAGCGACTTAGCCAGTGAATGAGAGTGAGCGAGCGTCGGCCTCGATAAAGATTTGATCCGTTGGTGTGTAACTCTGCAGGCTGCACCTCTCTCTCTCTCTCTGTTCTGGTTTTCTATTAGTTTTCAGGGACATTTAAAAATAAAGATACCAGCTTCAGTTAAACGGCATCCACGTCACCTGTCTGAGCGGTAAACCCCGCCAGAGGAAGTCGCTCCTAACTTCCTGTATTGTTGACTTATCACAATGCTTTCACATGAGCGCCGCTTCTTCCCACGTGACCTGAATGCAGCAGGAGATGAAGGGCGGAGACGGGGAGGACGGGGTAACGTCCAGCTGTGACTGGCAGGGACATTTTAATCACAGCAGGACGGGGACAGTTAGCCTCACCGCTGGGGACTGACTGGCAGCTCCGAGCGGAGGAGGTGGAAGGTCAGCTCGGTGGTGGAGGTGGTGACGGAGGCTTGTAATGAAGGTTAAACAGGAGGAGGAGGAGAGAGCTGAGATCCAGTACAGATGGACTGCAGCTTTATTGGTGAATCCATCAGACGGTTCTAGTTGGAAATAATTTGAGCTCATCAATCAGGAACAAAAGTCGACAGGGACTTCCTCTTAAATCCTGACAGGTCAACAGAGGAAACTTCAAAACGGTTGAAATATTTTGTTTGTAGTTTACTGCTTGGTAACAAGTCACAGGATAGTTGTGTTTTACTAGGCTGTGATGCCAACCTGGAGGAAAGGTCAAGGTATCTCCAAAGTAAACGAGGTTCATCCTCTGGATACCATGAATGCAGAAGAAGTCTCGTCTCAAAGTCTCTTACGTAGAAACTAGTCTTTTTTTAACGTCTCGTGTCCGGTACAGACGAGTCCTCTTCGGGTTCACATGACGTTAAACACATTTCAGACCTGCTAACATAAAACATCCTGTAAACTTTAAGTCTGCTACCGTCTGCTGTAAACTCCTGAACTCTCCGTAAGTCCTGTGAGAGCTCCTCGGGCCACAAATAAAAACATACACACACACACGGCAATCTCCGTTACGGATGCCAGTGTGATCCTCGAAGCATGAAAAAAGGGGTCTAATTGCATTTAGCTTAAGTCAGCCCACTGTGGAATACTAATATGGCTGTAAGGGGCTCGGCATTAAGGCAAAGATTCCTCTGGCTCTCACTATGGGAACCGCGGGGCCTCCTGGGGTGGAACTCCCAGCAGAAAAGGGCTTTACTGTATTTGTTTGTTTGCCCCCAGACGGTTCGCCTTGTTGCGTACGGACCCCCCTCTGTGTGCTCTCGGCAGCCCACAGCGACATGCCTTTCACTGACACACACCATCCTGTCATAAAAATGCCAGCCGGCTCAATAAGGAGCGTGTTTGTTTCGGAGCGTTTTGGAATTCCAGTGAAGTCTCTTTTTTTTTTTTTCTCTCCTCCCGTCAAAACCCCGAGAGACCCGGAGAGGAAGTCGGAGAATGACTGGAGTCAAAAACTGTCGAAAAGAAACAAATTCAGAGTTACATAACGGCAGAGATTCAAAACGCGAGAGGCCGAGCCGAGCCGAAGTTTTTAAATCGAGACATTCGTCCTGATTTGTTACTGAAATTCTTCCAGTCACGACAGTTTTTGCAGTTTTTGAACAACTTTCAGGAGAAGCCATGTTCTTCATCATGCTTAGTTTGCAGTACTGTTTTTGAAGTTTTTGAAGTCATAAACTTGAAGTACCAACTTTAAGTCGGTTGGTTCATCACTTCCACGATTAAATCGGGTCACCATGTTCCCCTGAGGATGAACCGGGATAACTGAAGTCATTATTTCTTTTCTTTTCTGAGTTTTCTTATTTGTTCCCGGGTTAGACGGGCTGTATAGTCCCTCCAGCAGGTTCTGGTTCTCCTCCCAGTCGGTTGAACCTGGACAGCCTCCAAAGGAAGGCATCCTGATCAGATGTTGAACCACCTCAGCTCCCTCCTTCACTTCAGATCATTTCGTCCTCTTGTATCCGCGATCTCGTTTTTTGGTCCCTACCCAGAGCTCAGGACCTCGACTGGGAGCTCTGCCTTCATGTAGATTCTCGTTTGACACATTTAACCACAGTTTGTGTCTGGAAGCGTTCCATGAAGGGATAATTGTGGTTTATTACAACATGTTTTTGTAGTTTTTTTGCTGTGTTTGTGTTGATTGTTCGCGCCAAAGTAATCACAGAAAGTCTAACAGTGCAGAAACAAACTCATTTGACACGTTTTAACATGCACAGAGGGAAATTAAAAATGTTTTGTGTCGCGCTGTAATAAATGTTTCATCAAAACCAAACGAGAGTTAATTTTTAAGGCGGTAGTGAAGTTAGATCAGTTTATCGTCTGTTTTTCCCGAAGACGCTAAATTTTCCTCAAATGTTACACGTGAACAGAAGTGTTCAAATGAGGCGAGACGACAACAACAAACGTGTTCATTACGATGTTGTAGCGTCTCTTCAGGTTTTCCTCTCGGCGCTCGCAGGTATGATTCATTACACGCCTCCGTTACCGCGCGCACCATATTCAACATAAACACAACACGACCTCACTTAATGGAGTGTGTGGCAGCTTTGTTAACACACACATCTGATGTTTGGAGCCTCTCATGGTTGGCTGAATCAGAAGTGTGTGTGTGTGTGTGTGTTATCACATTCACACTCACGCCGTGACGCCTCTCAGCTGTCCGTTGAAGGCTTCATATAGACTCACATTATTCTCGAATGCTGAGGTCAGGCTGACACGCCGAGCCGAGCTGCAGCGTGTGTGTGTGTGTGTGTGTGTGTGTGGTCCACGTCAGCTCCTGGCTCTGGTACACTGAGGGGAGAGTGTAACACAAAGCATGTCTGTGACCTGACGTGAAGCAGCAGCAAGTTTTAACACCTCAGCTTTATCAGAAAAGTTCAGATTTTCTGACAAAGTAACGCTGCAGATATTCAACATTAACTGGCTGTGAGTGGAAGACGGCACGCGAAGATGAATCCACGTTTTAAATAATAAACTCACACGACTGAAGACGAGTTCTCAAACCAAACATCACTCACCAGCACGACGTGCAGCTCACCTGTGATTTAACTGGAACCAAAATAATCAACAAAAATATTATTTTTGCTGCTGAATCTGTGCCACACACACACACACACACACACACACACACACACCTCATTGTTATCTTGTTGCGTCATTCATGTTTTCTCTCTCTGTTTGCTCTGCAGCGTCTGATACCGAGCATGATGCGGCGGTGAAACTTGACCAGGAGCGGGCTGAGATCGTCGCCAAATATGACAAGGTGGGTGGAGGAGGAGGTGGAGGAGGAGGAGGTGGAGGAGGTGGAGGAGGAGGAGGAGGGGGGGGAGGAGGGGGAGGTAGAGGAGGAGGAGGAGGAGGAGTTTCTCTTCTTGTGGTCATCCAGCCGTCACCAAACTTCCGTAAATCACAGCCGGTTAAACACACTCTCTACTTTAAACCAACCAATAAAACTGAACCTGTAAATTAAGTTTAAACGGTTCTGACTCGGTTCTGCAGGTCAAGTTACGTCTCCATCATACAAACATGGCAGAGCTCCCTGATGACCAGGTTAAATGATAAAGACGGCAGCTTCTCCTTCCAGACTCTCTTTTTTTTGTGATCTGAGATGAAAAGAAAGAAGCTGCGGCTCGTGTTTGCATCACTTTGAGAACTTCACTGACATTTTTCATCGTAACAAGTTACTGCGAGAGATTTATCGACTTCTTCTTCTTCAACTTTCTGTTCTCTCTCTCTCACTTTGATTTCCTCTCCCGGCGCTCTCGTCTCTACATAATCCGTCCTCGCTCTCTCTTTTCATTCTGGGTTTTCGATTCCGACGGTGAATTAACTACAACCAGGGTTTTTTTTCTTTCTGGGAGGCCTGGAGTCAGACGGTGACGCAGGTGGGCGTCTGGCTGTTCATTTCACACCTGTTAATCGCTTCACACACACACACACACACACACACAGACAGAGTTTCTCTGTGTCTCATAAACACACACACACACACACTCGTGTCGACACACCTTCCCCAAGGGCGCCGGAGTCGTGGCTGTCCTCGTAATCTAGCAGCCGATCAAAACATGATTCTCTGCCCTCGAGGAACGTGGCTGGAATGAAGTCTGGAGCTCGATCAGACGTCGATGATGATGATGATGATGATGCAGCACTTCTGATCAGCTGATTCGTTGCCCGTCAGCTCCGTCTTGGTTATTTTTACTCGCCGTGAAGTCGCTGCCTGATTAGACGGCGCTTCACGCCTCATTGTGCTGAACAATTAGCCGTTACAGACGGAGGGCGTCGCCGCTGTTTGTTTATTCCGTAAATCAAATTATGAGCCGATCGCTGAGCAAACGCGCCAAAGAAAACGCCACGCGGTGAAAAATGAATGTTTGTTCACAAAGAACAGACGATAAATGATGTAGAGCGGATAACTTGACCTGTTTTTAAGTCTACAAGATTTTTACGAACATGACAAAGTTTTGCGACCAACTTCCACCAAACGATCGAGGCGACAGGAGCCACAGTCGAGTAGAACCTTCAGAACTTTCAGACATAAATAGTGGAAACCGCACCGGCACAAAGATGACTAAAATACGGATGTGAAGAAGGCGTCACCTGACGTTACCTGAGCTCTGTGAACACGCCACAGAAACGATCAATAAACCTCCGACCCGTCTGCTGCCCGACCTTCCTGTCGCTCTAAAAACAGACAGACAGACAGACAGACAGACAGACAGCAGGCCCGTCTGTGGTTTCACAGGTCGTCCAGATGTTCAGATGTAATATTCTACATTCATCTCCACACACACACACACACGGGCTGCCTCACACACCCTGTGTGTGTGTGTGTGTTGGTGAACATGCATCATCATCGCTGACACCTTCATCATCGCTCTCGCCGCTTAAAATCAATTTCAAGGTAAAATTAAAGCCGGACTCTGACCGCTCAGCGCTCCTGTGACCGTCCGTCACCACAGCTCTGATCGACTGCGGCGCTCGGCCACGTGAGATCTGTTTTATTTCAGTTTATTAACAGACTCATCACGATAAATCAGCGAGCCCGACCTTCTGACCGCGTCAGACGAAGCTGAAGATGCCGTGGTCAAATTTTCTACAATCAGCGGCGTCGATCGACAAATATCAGCTTCAGTGGAAACTTTTAGTTTCTGCAAAAACAAGAAATAATTTGAACATCCTGCAAACGAACGCCGGCTGATGAGAAACGACGAGCTGTGACCGCGTGTGGCCGCCCTGATAACCGACTCCATTAAACTCCTCCCATCCCCGACAGCGCCGATGACATTGATTTAGCTCTGATTGTGTCTCATTCTGCTTGGCCACACACACACACACACACACACACACACACACACACACAGCCGCCTCCATCATCTCCTCTCTCCATGGTCTCTTCGCTCTTAATGAGGCAGCTTGATTATGCAGCCTGCTGGACTAAATTAAAAAGACTAATTTACAAACCGAGCGTGTTGGGCTGGTCTGACTGATACCGCCGGGCTGTGAAATAGAGGTGTCATCCACACATGAATACAGCACACACACACACACACACAGCAGAGAGACTATAGAGAGAACGTACAGATACTTCAGGCAGCCACTTAAATGGAGTAAACTCATAAAAATCAACGTTGGTCTACGTGTTCGTTATATTTAGTGTTTTCATCAGCGTACCTCGTCGTCAAAGAGCGACCTCTCCAGACTTCTCTTCCTCCAATTGAATTTAAACTGCAGTTCCTCAAACATCCACTTGAGGCTGGCTCCAGAAGTGAGTCAGTCTCCGTAAGTCCCCATGTTCAAATGTGTGGACACTTTGATTGCAACCAGGTGCACCCATTCATGATGGCGACGGACTGTTTTTCATAGACTCTCTGAAACCGTCCAAACTCAGAGTTGTTGTGTTGTTTATTTGATATTTACGGGTCACGTCTCAAAGTGGACATATGTTTGCAGCCTTCATGGTGTCTCCGTCTGTCCTCTTGTTTCCAGGGAAAAGAGGCCACCGTGGAGCCGTGGGAGGACACCAACTTCCACCTGTACAAAGTCATCGACCGCTTCGGCTTCCTCCAGTAAGAAAAACATCCAACCTGTATAATTATTCTCGTAACCTCGACAGAGTTTGAAATGAGAGGCTGCAGCGCTGCTGAAGGCAGAGAGCGTGTCTGTGGGTTCGCTCGGGCCGCTCGGGAGGCTGCGAGGCTCTTAAACAGCGCCGTGCTGCAGCAGCGTTATTATATATATATATAGGCTGGCACACGGAGGCAGGAAACAGCCTGGTTAGCCACAATCACAGGGCATCAGTGTTAGCATAGAGTGGTACAGTCCAGACCATAGGCGGTGTGAGGTGGAGGCAGAGATGGTGAGATCGTGGGAGGAGAAGGAGGAGGAGGAAAAAACAAACATCTGGGATGTGTGATTGTTGAAGACAGAAGTAGCCCGAGGTGAAGGTCAGCGACTAGGCTGAAGAAGGAGAATATGAAGCCCAGGAATGATGCTGTAGGCCGGGGCAGCCTGACGGCAGACACCCCGTGACCTGCATGTTATATTTAGACTTGAAGAGCGAAGAACAGACGTGAAGTTAAAGAGTTTATTCAAGCGTGTGTACAGACCTTAACATGTTGATCTATTTATATAAAATCAGGACGTTTCCTCTGACAGAACTTCTTTTTATTTCCTGGAAGGAAACCTGATTCCAAAACATTAAATCGGATTTAAAAGCCACATATGGGAATGTTTTTTCTTTGTTTTCAGGCTGATTTCAGCTCGTGTTGATGCGTCAAAGCCAAGAAGGAAGTGAAGATTTTCAGTTGTGCGTTGTGTTTACTGTTTGTTCTGCTAAATGTCGACGGGCGCTGAGTGAACTCGGAACAGTCACAGATTTTGTCTCAAAGAAAATAAAAAATAAAAGCCCAGCAGGGACTCTGAAAGTCCGATAAGCGCAGCTGAAATTGAGGAATGTCTAATCTGTTATTTCCCGTTTGTGTGACCGCTGACGTGTTTGACGTTCCTGTCGGGGAGAGCGAGGCGAGCGCTGACCCCGGATATCACTCAGCTGTTTCATCGGGGTTGACTAAACTATGAATGCATGACAGCGAGGACAAAAATAAACTGGAGGTTAAGAGATCAGTCATCTTCATTCTTCTGTTTCTTCTCCTCTCCTCAGTGAGGATGAACTTCCATCCTACGACTCCGTGGAGGAGAAGGTGAGTTCGTCACGTCTCTCTAACGTTTGTGGCCTTTTTCTAACCAAACATCAGCTCCATGAACTGAACTTCCCTGTTCGGCACATTTCCTGTTCACATTTCTGCTGTGAAGATTAAATCAATCAGACTGCGAACAGAATTAAAAATAGACGGCCTCGACAGAAGGACGCATCGTGATCTGTAACGCAAGAAGACCTCCAGAGTCTCAGTGGATTAAACAACATGGATCCATCACTGGCATCACACACATACAACACAGCTGCCAAAAATAAACTCTAATGGAGGTCAACACTGCTACAACCTCAATAATCCAGTGAGATTAAATTAAAACTGAACATTATCTTGGTAAAGGTGGAATTCTGCGCAGATATTCTGGGCACAGTTTAGTTTAATTTAGACAAACTTTAAATTTAATTTAGAAAATAAAGAGAGAAAAAAAAGTTCCTGTGGTCAGAAAGAAAAACTGATTTAAACACACGGCTGTCACTGCTCAGTGTTTCTCTCCAGGATAAACTCACTGAAGGTCTGCTAAGATTAGTTTTTATTCCGAGAACTCAACACGATTACAACTTTAAAAATAGTTCTCACGTATGTTCAGGAACTCTTTGGATTCTTGTTTCGGCTGATGACTAAAAATATTTGCAGCTTTGTTGTAAAGGTTGTAAAATGATCAAAACCAATCAAATGTTGCATTTAAGTACCATAGGAAATATGAGCTCTTACACTCCCGTACCTGCTATTTATTTATTTAAATACTTTAATTTACAAATGAAATCAGTTTAACTTGTATGTTCATAAAATGTTTTTTTTTTCACACAGCAAAAACACACGGAGGTGGAGAGGACCAACAAGTGGCTGAAGATGCTGAAGAGCTGGGACAAATACAAGAACAGTGACAAGGTGAGTGAGTATTTCTGAGTTTGTAATTTACCACAACCCAAGACGACATCTTCAGATCTCCAGTGTCTGGACTTCTTGTCGTTTAATCTTGAGTTGGGCTGACGGTACGTCAACAATCATTGAGATGATGCAAACAAAAATGGTCTTAACCAAACCGAATATTAACGGTCCGACCCAACATCAGTCTTATTCATGTCGGTGTTCTTGTGTCCTCTGCTGCGGTCACCCTTGCAGCAGCAGATGTAGTGGACTGTCGCTCTCTCCCATAAGAACCATTAGAGGAGGGCGGGTATCCGTTATTGCGGCCTTCATTAGTGCCTTCTTTGGTCCAGGTTGAGTTGTGGTGTTGCCTGAAGCGCTTCACCGTGCCCTTCATTTGTACGTTTGGGCTCCGGCTGGGATTTGCTGTGTTGGTTTGTGTCTGGGCTTTTGAAATGTGAAATCCACTCACGGCTGGCACTGAGAGCACGCAGAGACTCGCGTTGTTTTCAAAGAAACATTCACGGTGAGTAACCACCAAGGACACCGAGGAGTTCTTCCAGCTTCCCTCCATCACATCACTCTCTATCTCGTCCTCCTCCCTCTTCTTCTTTCAAGCTTCAGGGATATTTCTTTTCCTCTTTGTCAGTCAGCGGCTTGCTTTCAGCTCAGCGAGGAAACAGGTCACGCTTGATACGCCTCTCATTTTGTTTCCTCTCCTGCCAGCTGCAGAACATTTAGCCCGCAGTAGGAAAGTACAAGAGAGGCGAGCAGATGTGAAGCTGCCATCAGCTCCTTCCTCTCGCCACACACAATGAATTCAGGTCGAGGTTGTAGCATTTAGCATGGCGGTGATGATATAGTACCATCTGAAACCTTGAAGGGGGGTTGTGGAGTAAAACTACAGCGGTGCCATTCTTCATAATAACTGCCAGGTCACGGCAGAAAGTGGCACAGCAAAAGTAATTGTGTTCCTGTGGCGCTGGAAGCTTGTTGATGAGGTGACGCCTCACAAACAGAGTTCAAAGTCAATCTTTACTCGCCCTTTGCAAAGTGTTTTATTTACTAGCAGTTTATATAGTAGGGGTTACCTAATCTCTGTGAACGGACACCTGCATGAGAATGCAGGCTTTTTGCGCATCAAGTTGCGAATCCGACGGCAGAGGAAGTTGGAGACCCGTGATCTGTTTTCTGGATGGCAGAGGCTAAATCCTCATCAAGTGATTGACAGTTGGTTCTGAGATTAGCGGTTATCAATTCAACAAAGCTGCCACGCAAGGAAGATTCTTGTCACATCACATCGGTGACAGTTTAACGGAAACTTGACGCACCTTTGAGAAACCGTCCGTCTTGCTCAAACTTGCCTCAAACTGCCCAACACATATTTGGAGTCTTGCCCACATCCTTTAACGCCACCCGACCAAACTTTTGTTTCCAGGTTAACGGAAATGTTCTCTTGAGAATTGCTGTTACTCAATGGCGTCTTCACGAATGTGTAACTCTCAGCAGAGATGACTCACTCCTTATCCACCATCAACTCCTGACCAAAACTACGTGTTTCATTTCTCTAATCGGGAAAAGTGAGTCTCTGCGATCTGCTGGCTGGATTTTTATTTGCCCCCAGGGACAATGCTTGTTGTTGAGCTTTCTTTGGCAGTTGATGTTGATCGTGGTTAATTTAGTTTGCGGTTACATTGATATGAATAGGAAAGCTCTGTGGGTGTTCTATTTATTCAACAGAGCTGCGAGCTTTTCTTTAAAGCTTCTGACTCCTAATGAAGACGTTATGTTAGCTTCCAAACTAACCAGTTCTCCACCTGTCCGATCATCCCAACTCGGAGCTTTTCTTTCCTCCGTTTCGGCACCAACGTCGCTGCATATGAACAGTGCGAGCTGCTGGTTGTCGCCCAGTGTTGGCGCTGGTACAGGAACATGCAACAGTTGGCATTCTGGCAGGATTTGCGGTGTCATCCACCACAGCAGAGCTGCCGTGGCTCAGTGTGTTGTCTGATGTATTTGCTCAGTTGTCAGGGCTATGTGTTTCCTGACTGTTAAAAGACTAAAAAAAAAATCTGTGCAAGTTGGTGGAAACCTTAAAAAGTGGTTTGTCCAGATTTTAACTTCAGGGTTTTCTTAAGCCACGCTAGGGAAAGTAAGTTCTTGCTGCAGGATCCTCCAGACGTTTAAAAAACCTTTTAGTTCGACTAAACAAACAAAGATCTGTTTGTGTGCAGCAAATACAACGAAGGACTCAGGCCTGCGCAGATTCACAAGAATGTAAATGCTGACGCGTGTTTGAATGTACACACTCAGACACTCAGAGGATGATTAGTCCAACAGATGCTCTCATTGACTCGCTCATCAGAGCCTAATTACAAGGCTGTTGCACTAGAACCTAGTGAGTCCCGAGCGTGGTGGTAGAGGCTGATGGAGTGCAGGCTTTGGATACTTCACACACTGTCATTAATTTTGAGATGACACGCACACAAACGCTCGCTCTGCCTTTTAATAGAGGAAACGCGCCGACCGTGCGCATACATCACGCAGCCGAGAGTTAGCGGTTACATCAAGGAAACAGCTGATCGAACGTCGTCCATGAAGAGCTTTAACTTCTTAACTCCGAAGTTCGCACCACCTCCTGCCAGCCACTGGATGTTTTATGAACACGGCCCCGTCAGGTCGAAGAAGAACTCTCCTTTTTTCTTTTGTGGCCTCCGTCAGTCACCTGTCCACATTTACAGTCACAACACCTCCAACATATCCGCTGTAAGACTGTTCCGCCTGGTTGGCGTTTAATAGCCGTAGACGGAGAATTCACTGCTCCGATTAGCTTTGCTGTTCCAGCAGTTTGGAGTTTTAAGACTTAATCTTCCTCGCCCGGAGTCCGACTGATTTTCCATCTCTTTGTGGACACTGAATTACTTCAGACTGTTCTGCATGCAAAGCAGTCTCTCTCTAACTCTAACTCTCTGCCCACAATCTCTCCTGGAGCTCATCCAGCCAGATGGTCGCGGTTCACCTTCCAAAGCCCTTTGCTTCAGCTCGGGGAGAGTGCAGAGTACAGTCATGCATACACGGTTTGTATCTTTGACAGGGTGAGCGCTGTTTGCTTGACGGGTTTCTCTCTCCTGAATCATTTTCGGTAACTTGCCGGAGGCTCGGATTGAATCTCTGAACACGTCGAATTTTTCACTTTGCTTGTTTCATCGTATCGTTTGTTTATTTGTTGAACTTTTTGTGCACCGTAATATGTTTTTAAAAAGGTTCTGCATGCCGTGATTTATTAACTAACAATCAGGGTGAGTGGAGCCACATTCAACAAGCTGAACACGAGAAAACACACAAGTCTCCTAGAGTCTAGAGATTTTCACGATACAATAACTGTACGGGAAAATGTTGTGACTGCACGTCACATCACACAATTCTTTTTAATATTAAAGTAATGAAAACACAGCGAGGTTTTGGGGTTAACTCAGGTGAAGCTTTGTTTCGGAGGTGAACGGAGCTCGCTCCTCTTTTGAAGGCCTTTTTCTAACAATGACCTCCTGCTGTTTGTTTCCTTCCAGCTGGTCAGGAGGATCTATAAGGGAATTCCCCTCCAGCTCCGAGGGGAGGTGTGGTGTCTGCTGCTCGACGTTCCCAAAATGAAGGAGGAGAAGAAAGACTTTTACGAGGTACGAAGCCGAGATCTCGACGCTCTCTCCCACACACTGCTTTATAAACTCAGCGCAGCACGGCGGCTTTGATTACAGCAGAAGCAGCTTTGCACAGATTCATACGCGAGCCACCTTGGCTTCATTTGATTTCAATAAGCTGCAGAATTATTGTGGGCAAGATGTGGCTTTGGAGGATTAATCGTGTTTGTGTAAAGCTGCACAGCTTGGTTTTTTTTTTTCCTGTTCTGCAGCGAGGCAAACTTTGGATCTCATTAGAAAGTTTAGCTGGCAGGATCAATACTTCGCTGTGGAAAGTATTCTAATTATGAGTCGGGGGCACAGACAGTGAAGCAAACAAAGTGAGGAAGAGAAATTGTCTCTCCGAGCAGGAAGTCCATAAAAATCCATTTCATCTTTTGTGAACGTGAAGTTTTATTTTAATCAGGATGAAAGCCTCAAATTCAATCACACGAGCACGACGGGGTCATGTGAGGTTCACGGAAATGTGCGAGGGTACGTGAATGTACAAAATAAAATAAAACTGGGTCCTTCAACCAGTTTGAATAAATCTGAGTTCTGAATAAAAAGTTGTTTTTCACAAACGAGAGATCCAATCAGCCTGAAGACGTCGTCATCATGTAAACAATACACTTTGTTCCAGACTCAGTCGAGTGTTGCTCCGTTTCCAGACTAATATTTGGTTGTAAAAGCGTTTTTCATATTTTAGTTTCATCTCTGAGAAGTAAAAGTTCTTCTTCTTCCGTCTACAGAAACTAAAAGCCAGAGCCCGAGGACTCTCGCCCGACATCCGGCAGATCGACTTGGACGTGAACCGGACCTACAGGGACCACATCATGTTCAGGCATCGCTACGATGTCAAGTAGGTTTCTCCAGAAAACGCTCGATAGGAAGGAACTGCTCCTGTAGATCCACCAACAACCCGTGCAGGCTGTTTAGAACCCTGACAGGTCCAACGTGGACCTCATCTTTCTATCACGACTTCCCTAAAAAACAAAACAGCGCCGCAACTGCAAGAAAAAAGTACCAACATACACGGAGAGTTCACATAAATACATCAGCAGCACACGACAATTAATTGGTGACGTCTGATTTAACTGGTTATTTAGAGAGTTTATTTGTTGTATTCTGTTTGTTTTGTGTCTGTCAGACGTTCAAACTGCAGCAAAGACTCTGCAGCATATATGAATGTATTAATAAGTGCTTAGCATCACACTTTTCTAACTGGACTCCAGAGCTTTAACGAGGTGTTGTTGCTAGGCAGGATTAATCACATTAACGAGCCGGTTCTATGCACGTGTCTGAAGAGGCAAAGAAAAGATAAATAATGAAAGAGAGATAAATCGATGAGGTGTGGAGCCGATTCAATTCCTTTGTCAGGAAGCTTCTGATGAACCTGAAGCTAGCTGCAGCTCTCAAACATCAGCTCCACCTGATGCAACATCACTTTGCGTCAGGTTTTCCTCTTCAGCTCGTTGTTCGTCACATTCGACGTGCAGCTCCGGCCTCTGACTGTGGTTTTGTGTTTTCAGGCAGCAGGCTCTGTTCCACGTCCTCACAGCTTACTCCATGTACAACACGGTGAGTCATTCACAGCTCAAAGGTCACTCTGCGTTCACTCTTTGTGGGCTGCTGCTGGATTTCAACACAGGAGGAGAATCAGCAGCTACATTTTACAGCTTGTTCATGTTTGTTACATAAAACAGACACACACATCTCATCCTCATCATTATCCTGTGTGTGTGTGTGTGTTTGCAGGAGGTGGGCTACTGTCAGGGCATGAGTCAGATCACCGCTCTGCTGCTGATCTACATGAATGAAGAGGACGCCTTCTGGGCTCTGGTCAGACTGCTGTCCGGGCAGAGGCACTCCATGCACGGTAACACGACAAATATTCAACCAGGATGGAAGATATTTAAACTGATTCTGTTTTTATTGAACTTGTAATCGGGTCGTACCAACGCAGCCTTTACTGGTTGATCTCGTCAAGTACGCAGTGAAACGATCAGAAAGGCCTCAGCGGCGAGGACAAACTGTCAATGAGCTCGTAAATCTCCAGCAGCTGACGCTAAAACCTCCGTAAGATCACGAGCCGCTCACTCAGGAATATGACTTATAGACTATAAACACACACGCGTGTACATGTTGTAAGAGATTATCACCGAGCGGCCCTGAGAGCGGAGACGTGAGCTCTTAACAGCTGCTAACGTCATAACGTTAACCCGACCGTCCTCTCTGTCCTCGCCTTTTAGGGTTTTTTGTCCCCGGCTTCCCGAAGCTGATGCGTTTCCAGGAGCACCACGACCGCATCCTCAAGAAGATGATGCCCAAACTGAAACAGCACCTGGTGAGACACCAAACGCTGCCGTGGATTAATAATGTAACAAGTGCTGAATAATACAGCAGAGATTAAACACCGCTGGTTGTGGAAGCGCTGACACTGGCTCATAGCGGTTGCTACTATAAACGGCGGTCGAGTCTCTGATAGATTTTCTGTTTGTTTGTGCTGCTGCAGGATAACCAGGAGGTGTTCACCAGCCTCTACACCATGAAGTGGTTCTTCCAGTGCTTCCTGGACAGAGTGAGTACATCAACACAAAACATTTATTTATTCAAACTTCACCGAGCCAGACGCTTAAAATGTTTCTCACTTCACAGTTTGTTTTTTTGGGCCTTTTAATGATAGTACAGCTGAAGATAGACAGGAAGCAGGGGGCAGAGAGAGGGAGTGACACGCAGTAAATAGATATCCGATGCGGGAGTTGGCGGCCATTTTGTTTCAAAGTTGGCGTTTTCGTGTTTTTGGGGTCATTTTCAGGGGTTGTATTTGAAAAACGCTCCAATCTTCAGTAGTAGTCTGGCCTAGAATACATTTCCATAAAAATATTTGGTGATTTTCACAGCGCCTCCTAGTGGCGACAGAGGTGTCTGTACAAAAGAAAGAGCGAAAACCCCAACAGACATGATTTGCTACCTGTGTGAACCAACAGCTCATGTTGTTAGAGTGCGAATCCAGTGTGGACCCTTAGGCAAGGTCCTTAAAGCTACCAGCCTACTTCATGATGCGACACGTGGGTGCTTTTTGACTGTTATCTATCTCCATTTGTGAAGATGAATGTTCATCACTGGTAGCTTCACACAGGGTGTGTGGCTCAGTGGTTAATGCTGCTGACTTTCACCGGGGAGATCTGGGTTCAAATCCAGTGTGGACCCTTAGGCAAGGTCCTTAAAGCTACCAGCCTACTTCATAATGCGACACGTGGATGCTTTGAAACCCATCAGTCTAACCAAGGAATAACTATTAGCTGTTAGGGTTTCAAAATATGCGATCAGAAACTGCTATCACAACTAGAGGTCGATGAGGTACAATAAAAGAGCTACGGCGAGGGGGGGGGCCAGGACGACAGGTCAGACGGGGATGACATCATCCCCCCACCATGTGAGATTTTGGGTACCAAGCCCCAAGTCATAGTATAGTATGGTTAAAAAAATCATAGTTTAGTATGGTTAAAAAACATCATAGTAGGTTTAAAAAAAAGTCAGTATAGTATGGCAAAAAAAGTCAGTATAGTATGCCAAAAAAAGTCATAGTATAGTATGCCAAAAAAAAGTCATAGTATAGTATGGCAAAAAAAAAGTCATAGTATAGTATGGCAAAAAAAGTCATAGTATAGTATGGTAAAAAAAAAAGTCATAATATAGTATGGCAAAAAAAAGTCATAGTATAGTATGGCAAAAAAAAAAGTCATACTTTAGTATGGTAAAAAAGAGTCAGTATAGTATGGCAAAAAAAGAGTCATAGTATAGTATGGCAAAAAAGAGTCAGTATAGTATGGCAAAAAAAAGTCATAGTATAGTATGGCAAAAAAAGTCATAGTGTAGTATGCCAAAAAAAAGTCATAGTATAGTATGGCAAAAAAAGTCATAGTGTAGTATGCCAAAAAAAGTCATAGTATAGTATGGCAAAAAAAAGTCATAGTATAGTATGCCAAAAAAAGTCATAGTATAGTATGGCAAAAAAATGTCATAATATAATATGCCAAAAAAAAGTCATAGTATAGTATGGCAAAAATAAAAATCATAGTATAGTATGGCAAAAAAAAGTCATAGTATAGTATGGCAAAAAAAAGTCATAGTATAGTATGGCAAAAAAAAGTCATAGTATAGTATGGCAAAAAAAAGTCATGGTTTAGTATGGTAAAAAAAAAGTCATAGTATAGTATGGCAAAAAAAAGTCAGTATAGTATGGCAAAAAAAAAGTCATAGTATAGTATGGCAAAAAAAAAGCCATAGTGTAGTATGCCAAAAAAAAGTCATAGTGCAGTATGGCAAAAAAAAGTCATAGTGTAGTATGCCAAAAAAAGTTATAGTATAGTATGGCAAAAAAAAGTCAGTGTAGTATGCCAAAAAAAGTCATAGTATAGTATGCCAAAAAAAGTCATAGTATAGTATGGCAAAAAAATGTCATAGTATAATATGCCAAAAAAAAGTCATAGTATAGTATGGCAAAAATAAAAATCATAGTATAGTATGGCAAAAAAAAGTCATAGTATAGTATGGCAAAAAAAGTCATTATAGTACGGCAAAAAAAGTCATAGTATAGTACGGCAAAAAAAAAGTCATAGTATAGTATAGCAAAAAAAAAGTCAGTGTAGTATGGCAAAAAAAGTCATAGTATAATATGGCAAAAAAAGTTATAGTGTAGTATGGCAAAAAAAAAGTCATAGTATAGTATGCCAAAAAAAAGTCATAGTGTAGTATGGCAAAAAAAGTCATAGTATAGTATGGCAAAAAAAGTCATAGTATAGTATGGCAAAAAAATGTCATAGTATAGTATGCCAAAAAAAAGTCATAGTATAGTATAGCGAAAATAAAAATCATAGTATAGTATGGCAAAAAAAAGTCATAGTATAGTATGGCAAAAAAAAGTCATACTATAGTATGGCAAAAAAGTCATAGTATAGTATTGCACAAAAAGTTATAGTATGGCAAAAAAAGTCATAGTATGGCAAAAAAAGTCATAGTGTAGTATGGCAAAAAAAAGTCAGAGTGTAGTATGGCAAAAAAAGTCATAGTATAGTATGGCAAAAAAAAGTCATAGTATAGTATGGCAAAAAAAAGTCATAGTATAGTATGGCAAAAAAAAGTCATGGTTTAGTATGGTAAAAAAAAAGTCATAGTATAGTATGGCAAAAAAAAGTCAGTATATTATGGCAAAAAAAGTCATAGTATAATATGCCAAAAAAAGTCATAGTGTAGTATGCCAAAAAAAAGTCATAGTATAGTATGGCAAAAAAAGTCATAGTGTAGTATGGCAAAAAAAAGTCATAGTATAGTATGCCAAAAAAAGTCAGAGTATAGTATGGCAAAAAAGAGTCAGTATAGTATGGCAAAAAAAGTCATAGTGTAGTATGGCAAAAAAAGTCATAGTATAGTATGGCAAAAAAATGTCATAGTATAGTATGCCAAAAAAAAAGTCATAGTATAGTATAGCGAAAATAAAAATCATAGTATAGTATGGCAAAAAAAAGTCATAGTATAGTATGGCAAAAAAAAGTCATACTATAGTATGGCAAAAAAAGTCATAGTATAGTATTGCACAAAAAGTTATAGTATGCCAAAAAAAAGTCATAGTATAGTATGGCACAAAACGTCATAGTATGGCAATAAAAATCATAGTGTAGTATGGCAAAAAAAAAGTCAGAATATATTATGGCAAAAAAAAGTCATAGTATAGTATGGCAAAAAAAAGTCATAGTATAGTATGGCAAAAAAAGTCATAGTATAGTATGGCACAAAAAGTCATAGTATAGTATGGCAAAAAAAAGTCATAGTATATCATGCCAAAAAAAAGTCATAGTATAGTATGGCAAAAAAAGTCATTATAGTACGGCAAAAAAAGTCATAGTATAGTACGGCAAAAAAAAAGTCATAGTATAGTATAGCAAAAAAAAAGTCAGTGTAGTATGGCAAAAAAAGTCATAGTATAATATGGCAAAAAAAGTTATAGTGTAGTATGGCAAAAAAAAAGTCATAGTATAGTATGCCAAAAAAAAGTCATAGTGTAGTATGGCAAAAAAAGTCATAGTATAGTATGGCAAAAAAAGTCATAGTATAGTATGGCAAAAAAATGTCATAGTATAGTATGCCAAAAAAAAGTCATAGTATAGTATAGCGAAAATAAAAATCATAGTATAGTATGGCAAAAAAAAGTCATAGTATAGTATGGCAAAAAAAAGTCATACTATAGTATGGCAAAAAAAGTCATAGTATAGTATTGCACAAAAAGTTATAGTATGGCAAAAAAAGTCATAGTATGGCAAAAAAAGTCATAGTGTAGTATGGCAAAAAAAAGTCAGAGTGTAGTATGGCAAAAAAAAGTCATAGTATAGTATGGCAAAAAAAAGTCATAGTATAGTATGGCAAAAAAAAGTCATAGTATAGTATGGCAAAAAAAAGTCATGGTTTAGTATGGTAAAAAAAAAGTCATAGTATAGTATGGCAAAAAAAAGTCAGTATATTATGGCAAAAAAAGTCATAGTATAATATGCCAAAAAAAGTCATAGTGTAGTATGCCAAAAAAAAGTCATAGTATAGTATGGCAAAAAAAGTCATAGTGTAGTATGGCAAAAAAAAGTCATAGTATAGTATGCCAAAAAAAAGTCAGAGTATAGTATGGCAAAAAAGAGTCAGTATAGTATGGCAAAAAAAGTCATAGTGTAGTATGGCAAAAAAAGTCATAGTATAGTATGGCAAAAAAATGTCATAGTATAGTATGCCAAAAAAAAAGTCATAGTATAGTATAGCGAAAATAAAAATCATAGTATAGTATGGCAAAAAAAAGTCATAGTATAGTATGGCAAAAAAAAGTCATACTATAGTATGGCAAAAAAAGTCATAGTATAGTATTGCACAAAAAGTTATAGTATGCCAAAAAAAAGTCATAGTATAGTATGGCACAAAACGTCATAGTATGGCAAAAAAAGTCATAGTGTAGTATGGCAAAAAAAAAGTCAGAATATATTATGGCAAAAATAAAAATCATAGTATAGTATGGCAAAAAAAGGTCATAGTATAGTATGGCAAAAAAAAGTCATAGTATAGTATGGCAAAAAAAAGTCATAGTATAGTATGGCAAAAAAAGTCATAGTATAGTATGGCACAAAAAGTCATAGTATAGTATGGCAAAAAAAAGTCATAGTATATCATGCCAAAAAAAAGTCATAGTATAGTATGGCAAAAAAAAGTCATAGTATAGTATGGCAAAAAAAAAAGTCATACTTTAGTATGGTAAAAAAGAGTCAGTATAGTATGGCAAAAAAAGAGTCATAGTGTAGTATGCCAAAAAAAAGTTATAGTATAGTATGGCAAAAAAAGTCATAGTGTAGTATGCCAAAAAAAGTCATAGTATAGTATGGCAAAAAATGTCATAGTATAGTATGCCAAAAAAAAGTCATAGTATAGTATGGCAAAAATAAAAATCATAGTATAGTATGGCAAAAAAAGGTCATAGTATAGTATGGCAAAAAAAAGTCATAGTATAGTATGGCAAAAAAAAGTCATAGTATAGTATGGCAAAAAAAAGTCATAGTATAGTATGGCAAAAAAAGTCATAGTATAGTATGGCAAAAAAAAGTCATAGTATAGTATGGCAAAAAAAAGTCATAGTATAGTATGGTAAAAAAAAGTCATAGTATAGTATGGCAAAAAAAGTCATAGTATAGTATGGCAAAAAAAAGTCATAGTATAGTATGGCAAAAAAAGTCATAGTATAGTATGGCAAAAAAAAGTCAGAGTATAGTATGGCAAAAATAAAAATCATAGTATAGTATGGCAAAAAAAAGTCATAGTATAGTATGGCAAAAAAAAGTCATACTATAGTATGGCAAAAAAGTCATAGTATAGTATTAGCACAAAAAGTTATAGTATGCCAAAAAAAAGTCATAGTATAGTATGGCACAAAACGTCATAGTATGGCAAAAAAAAGTCATAGTGTTAGTATGGCAAAAAAAAAGTCAGAATATATTATGGCAAAAATAAAAATCATAGTATAGTATGGCCAAAAAAAGGTCATAGTATAGTATGGCAAAAAAAGTCCTAGTATAGTATGGCAAAAAAAGTCATAGTATAGTATGGCAAAAAGTCATAGTATAGTATGGCACAAAAGTCATAGTATAGTATGGCAAAAAAAAGTCATAGTATATCATGCCAAAAAAAAGTCATAGTATAGTATGGCAAAAAAAAGTCATAGTATAGTATGGCAAAAAAAAAAGTCATACTTTAGTATGGTAAAAAAGAGTCAGTATAGTATGGCAAAAAAAGAGTCATAGTGTAGTATGCCAAAAAAAAGTTATAGTATAGTATGGCAAAAAAAGTCATAGTGTAGTATGCCAAAAAAAGTCATAGTATAGTATGGCAAAAAAATGTCATAGTATAGTATGCCAAAAAAAAGTCATAGTATAGTATGGCAAAAATAAAAATCATAGTATAGTATGGCAAAAAAAGGTCATAGTATAGTATGGCAAAAAAAAGTCATAGTATAGTATGGCAAAAAAAAGTCATAGTATAGTATGGCAAAAAAAGTCATAGTATAGTATGGCACAAAAAGTCATAGTATAGTATGGCAAAAAAAAGTCATAGTATAGTATGGCAAAAAAAAGTCATGGTTTAGTATGGTAAAAAAAAAAGTCATAGTATAGTATGGCAAAAAAAAGTCATAGTATAGTATGGCAAAAAAAAGTCATAGTATAGTATGGCAAAAAAAGTCATAGTATAGTATGGCAAAAAAAAGTCAGAGTATAGTATGGCAAAAATAAAAATCATAGTATAGTATGGCAAAAAAAAGTCATAGTATAGTATGCCAAAAAAAGTCATAGTATAGTATGGCAAAAAAATGTCATAGTATAGTATGGCAAAAAAATGTCATAGTATAGTATAGCGAAAATAAAAATCATAGTATAGTATGGCAAAAAAAAGTCATAGTATAGTATGGCAAAAAAAAGTCATACTATAGTATGGCAAAAAAAAGTCATAGTATAGTATTGCACAAAAAGTTATAGTATGGCACAAAAAGTCATAGTATGGCAAAAATAAAAATCATAGTATAGTATGGCAAAAAAAAGTCATAGTATAGTATGCCAAAAAAAGTCATAGTATAGTATGGCAAAAAAATGTCATAGTATAGTATGGCAAAAAAATGTCATAGTATAGTATAGCGAAAATAAAAATCATAGTATAGTATGGCAAAAAAAAGTCATAGTATAGTATGGCAAAAAAAAGTCATACTATAGTATGGCAAAAAAAAGTCATAGTATAGTATTGCACAAAAAGTTATAGTATGGCACAAAAAGTCATAGTATGGCAAAAAAAGTCAGTGTAGTATGGCAAAAAAATGTCATAGTATAGTATGCCAAAAAAAAGTCATAGTATAGTATGGCAAAAATAAAAATCATAGTATAGTATGGCAAAAAAAAGTCATAGTATAGTATGGCAAAAAAAAGTCATAGTATAGTATGGCAAAAAAAGTCATAGTATAGTATGGCACAAAAAGTCATAGTGTAGTATGGCAAAAAAAAGTCATAGTATAGTATGCCAAAATAGAGTCATAGTATAGTATGGCAAAAAAAAGTCATAGTATAGTATGGCAAAAAAAAGTCATGGTTTAGTATGGTAAAAAAAAAGTCATAGTATAGTATGGCAAAAAAAAGTCATAGTATAGTATGGCAAAAAAAAGTCATAGTATAGTATGGCAAAAAAAAGTCATGGTTTAGTATGGTAAAAAAAAAGTCATAGTATAGTATGGCAAAAAAAAGTCAGTATAGTATGGCAAAAAAAGTCATAGTATAATATGCCAAAAAAAGTCATAGTGTAGTATGGCAAAAAAAAGTCAGTATAGTATGGCAAAAAAAAGTCATAGTATAGTATGGCAAAAAAAAGTCATAGTATAGTATGGCAAAAAAAAGTCATGGTTTAGTATGGTAAAAAAAAAGTCATAGTATAGTATGGCAAAAAAAAGTCAGTATATTATGGCAAAAAAAGTCATAGTATAATATGCCAAAAAAAGTCATAGTGTAGTATGCCAAAAAAAAGTCATAGTATAGTATGGCAAAAAAAGTCATAGTGTAGTATGGCAAAAAAAAGTCATAGTATAGTATGGCAAAAAAAAGTCATAGTATAGTATGGCAAAAAAGAGTCAGTATAGTATGGCAAAAAAAAGTCATAGTGTAGTATGCCAAAAAAAAGTCATAGTATAGTATGGCAAAAAAAGTCATAGTGTAGTATGGCAAAAAAAGTCATAGTATAGTATGGCAAAAAAAATGTCATAGTATAGTATGCCAAAAAAAAAAGTCATAGTATAGTATAGCGAAAAATAAAAAATCATAGTATAATAGTATGGCAAAAAAAAGTCCATAGTATAGTATGGGCAAAAAAAAGTCATACTATAGTATGCAAAAAAAAGTCATAGTATAGTTATTGCACAAAAAGTTATAGTATGCCAAAAAAAAAGTCATAGTATAGTATGGCACAAAACGTCATAGTATGGCAAAAAAAGTCATAGTGTAGTATGGCAAAAATAAAAATCATAGTATAGTATGGCAAAAAAAGGTCATAGTAATAGTATGGCAAAAAAAAGTCAAAGTATAGTATGGCAAAAAAAAAAAAGTCAATAGTATAGTATGGCAAAAAAATAAAAAGTCATAGTATAGTATGGCAAAAAAAGTCATAGTATAGTATGCCAAAAAAAAGTCATAGTATAGTATGGCAAAAAAAGTCATAGTATAGTATGGCAAAAAAAGTCATAGTATAGTATGGCAAAAAAAGTCATAGTATAGTATGCACAAAAAGTTATAGTATGGGCAAAAAAGTCATAGTATAGTATGGCAAAAAAAAGTCATAGTATAGTATGCAAAAAAGTCATAGTGTAGTATGGCAAAAAAGTCATAGTATAGTATGGCCAAAAAAGTCATAGTATAGTATGGCAAAAAAGTCATAGTATGTATGGCAAAAAAAAGTCATAGTTAGTATGGCAAAAAAAGTCATAGTATAGTATGGCAAAAAAAAAGTCATAGTATAGTATGGCAAAAAAAATCATAGTATAGTATGGCAAAAAAAAGTCATAGTTAGTATGGCAAAAAAAAGTCATAGTTTAGTATGGTAAAAAAAAAGTCATAGTATAGTATGCCAAAAAAAGTCATAGTATAGTATGGCAAAAATAAAAATCATAGTATAGTATGGTCAAAAAAAAGTCAGTATAGTATGGCAAAAAAAGTCATAGTATAATATGCCAAAAAGTCATAGTGTAGTATGCCAAAAAAAAGTCATAGTATAGTATGCTAAAAAAAAAAAAGTCATAGTATAGTATGGCAAAAAAAAAGTCAGTATAGTATGGCAAAAAAAGTCATAGTATACTATGGCAAAAAAAAAGTCTTTCCCTAAGGGTCCACACTGGATTTGAACCCGGATCTCCCAGGTGAAAGTCAGCAGCATTATCCAGTGAGCCACACACCCTCTATGAAGCTGCCAATGATGAACATTCATCTTCATAAGTGGAGATAGATAACAGTCAAAAAGCACCCACGTGTTGCATCATGAAGTAGGCTGGTAGCTTCAAGGACCATACTATACCATGACTGCTGACTATTTACATATTGATTTATATTTATATTCAGTTCTTTTATATAGTCATATCTTATGTGTGTTTGCAATTCTTACACCTCATTCATTTAATAATTGCTTAATATTGTTTGTGCTATGTTCTTACCTTTGTCAATGGAGGGTGTGAGGGTTGATGATTTTAAATGTAGCTTTGTGCTTTGTGTACTCAAAATGAATGACTGAACACCTAGTTACATGACTAGGAGAAAACAGTGACAGGAGAAGACAAAAGAGACAAACTTTCAAAAAAAAATGATTTTAATGATTAGTGTTGCTACAGATCGCACAAAGAAAACAACAACAACAACCTTTTCCAACAATGTTTCCCACAACTTTCTTTTTATTCTTATAATTTGTCCTCTCTGTACGCCAAGTACTTTCTTTGGTCCATTATCTCTTCACAGAAGAGCCACATATCCTCATAAAACACAAACTTAAAAGGCTCCAGGATTAAGTCCGTTTCCTCTTCATTTAGATGCACGGTTTCAAACAGCTTTGTCATTTGCTGTGCAGCCTCTTCACTTTGTGTGCTGTTCATGTGCATCTCCACTCTGGCTGCAAACAGGTTTTTATTATCTTGCACCCATTCCGCTGCTTTTTTGCAGTGATGTATGACTCGGACCACCGCACTGGTCTAAAGGGGGGAAAAAAAGCATTTTTTTCAGAGCATGAAAAGTCACTCACAAAATTTAACAACATGGAACTGGAGACCAAGCCTACCTCTTCTTCAGTTGCCTCCACCTCCTGCACATCTAGAGCAGCAGTTTGCTGGCACTCTTTCTGCTTCTCTTCAGCCTAAACAAGTGTTATTTTGCATTAAAAACAAGCAATTCTCACAGAGTCAGTTCTCATGCCATGTCCTGTGAGGGAAAACTAAACTGATACATTATGCTTACCTTTATATAGGCAGTGAAAATGGTTGCAGCGTAGCATAGTGCCTTTTTTTGCCATACTATGACCTTTTTTTGCCATACTATAATGATTTTTTGCCATACTATCCTATGATTTTTTTTACTATACTATCCTATGACTTTTTTTGGCATACTATCCTATGATTTTTTTCCCCCATACTATAATATGATTTTTTTTGCCATACTATACTATCCTATGACCTTTTTTTGCCATACTATACTATCCTATGATTTTTTTCCCCCATACTATAATATGACTTTTTTTACTATACTATCCTATGATTTTTTTTGCCATACTATACTATCCTATGACTTTTTTTTGGCACACTATACTATGACTTTTTTTTGCGATACTATATGATTTTTTTTACTATACTATCCTATGATTTTTTTTGGGCATACTATCCTATGACCTTTTTTTGCCATACTATACTATGACTTTTTTTTGCCATACTATCCTATGACTTTTTGGCATACTATCCTATGACTTTTTTTTTTGCATACTATCCTATGATTTTTTTTACTATACTATCCTATGACCTTTTTTTGCCATACTATACTATGATTTTTTTTTACATACTCTCCTATGACTTTTTTTTGCCATACTATGACTTTTTGGCATACTATCCTATGACTTTTTTTTTGGCATACTATACTATGCCTTTTTTTTTGGCGCGATATACTGACTTTTTTTGCCATACTATCCTATGATTTTTTTTACTATACTATCCTATGACTTTTTTTCCCCATACTATGACTTTTTTTTGGCATACTATCCTATGACTTTTTTTTGCCATACTATACTATGACTTTTTTTGGCCATACTATAATATGATTTTTTTTACTATACTATCCTATGACTTTTTTTGGCCATACTATACTATGACTTTTTTTGCCATACTATACTATGACTTTTTTTCGGCATGATATACTGACTTTTTTGCCATACTATACTATGACTTTTTTTTTGCCATACTATAATGTGATGTTTTATGTTTTTTTGTGTTTTATTTGAAATTTTGATATCCAGAAGAAATGAGTCTTACAGTTAGTTTTACATCGTCTCTCTGGGTGTTTTTCTCATTAACGAGCCTCTCTCCTGATTGGCTGACAGCCATGAATTGTAGTCTACCCTCACAATTTAACCCTTTTATTCAATTATCAAAAATCACTGAGACCTTCAATGTTTAGTGAAGTACAATATTACTACACTGCAAATTTAATATTTCCTCCTGTTTGCCTCGTCTAAAATCTACCGACCAATCAGCTCGAGGTATTAACAGACTAACACATGCTGGTTTTTAGAAGAAAAAAACAGACTTACAGGCAGCGTTGATGTTCTTTACATACACGGTAAGCGGTAAGATGACCTTCTGTTGTGTCTTTGTGCAGACGCCCTTCACGCTCACCCTCAGGATCTGGGACATCTACATCTTGGAGGGGGAAAGACTGCTGCCCTCGATGTCCTACACCATCCTCAAACTGCACAAGAGTAAGACGGCTCAGTCCACACGGCGCTAACAGCCGGCGTCCACCTCAAACTGAGAAAACTCTTATATGTGTGGTGTGTGTGTGTGTGTGTGTAATAGAGCACCTGATGAAGCTGTCCATGGAGGAGCTGGTGGAGTTTCTTCAGGCGTCGTTGTCCAAAAATTTCTACTACGAGGACGACTTTGTGATCGAGCAGCTGCAGGCGTCCATGACGGAGCTCAGGAAGGCGAAGCTGGAGCTGCCCGCACCAGGTACTGCTACGACACGGCACACACACACACACACAGTATGATCAGCTATAATACAGGAAGGGACATTGTTGACAGAACAGCAACTACAAATCTGAAGTATTATTTTACACATGCACGAGTACTTTTTTGCAACTAGACCTTATTTTTACGTTTTTAAAACCCCTAATTATATTCAACATCAAGTCGAGTTTTTTTCCTGTATTAAATCATCGTTAACTGAATTTCTGACAAAAACAAACATTTAAAGTCGTCACCGTCAGTTTTATGAAGGTCTGATGGGTATTTAAACTCGTCCACGCTGATGTTGCTCCTCAAAAAGACACCGAACACTGTGACGGTGAAGCTAAATGTCCCTTCAGGTGTTGCAGCTTCCGCACTGTGTCTTCCTGCTGTCCCGTTAGCTCGTAGCCGCGTTAGCAGCAGCAGTAAACGTTGTGCCACTTTGTGATCTTGCTCTGTTCTCCTCATTAATCTGCCTCTAATCTCTCCCTCTTTCTTTCGAACCACGTTAGCCAACAACAACAAATCTGTGGCCGTGAGCGGGGGCCACATCCCCTCCTACAACAGTAACCGGTGGGCTATCCTGACTGGTCTTCCCTCTCTCCATGTCTCTGTCCCCCATCCGTCCGTCCGTCCGTCCGTCTGTCTGTCTTACCCGTCTGTCCAAACAGCACTCCGGTTTATTCACAAACAGTTTTTATCCCTCGTGTATATTTAAGAGTTTGAACTAAGTTGCAATGCATTGCTTCAGTGGAGTCCTCTTGTCTTTCTATCTTCTTCTCTTATTTTTTTTACCTTTTACTCGTCTTTCAGGTGACATAATGCGCCCTCTGGTGGCCGACTAAAGCCGCTGTACGATGCTGTTTTAAAGTCTTTAAAGTTGTTTGATAGTTAAGAGTTTTTTAAGTCTTTAATCAACTTTTCTCAGAGTTTAAACTTTAAAGACTTTTACATTTATAAGAGGCGTCACTGTCTAAATCTACAGCCCGGATCGTCACCTGTCCTCAGTCTTCTTCCTGTGTTTAGTCTGTTTTTGAAGTACTTTTCAGTTTACTGCTGTAACCAGAACCCACACAAACTCCAACAGTAGCTGTCTGTTCGTTTCTCTGCCCGCTGACAAGATAATGAGCCACTTTTTTCCAACACTGGAGGCTTTTGTTTAACTTCTTTTTTAACAACCATCTGCTGCTGCTGCTGTGCAGAGAGGCCGAGGATTTCTTCATCTGCATTTTTTTTTTTTAATCTGAGCTGAGCTGTGAGAAACGTCAGTGGTTTCATGGTTCTGTGGGTTTTTAACTTCACTTCAGGCCGAGTTTGAGTTAAGAGAACGGCCTCCTCTTTTTCTAACCACCGTCACCGCTGTAGTGTAATTTACTCTGCTGGATGAAGCTCTGATCTTTTCTCTACGTAAGCAGCTGCTTCTTTTGTGTCACTGAAGGACTGCAGAGTTTCTTCAAGGCCACGGAGAGCTGATTAATTCCTGCTGATGTTCAGTTTATTATTTAAGTCAAGTAAAGGTGGTGCACGCTGTCTGAAGCGTCAAACTACAACCTTGTACTCTGAGCAAGCAGACAACTTTAAAAGCTCGTTCGACGCGGCTCACTTGGATCTTTTAAAATCACGACAAAGCTGCTTTATAAGATCACGGTGTGAACGCGGCTCCTCAAGGCTTTTTAAGGTTAGTCAGGTTTCTTTGTTTTACAGACTGCAGCACCGTCAGTATAAAACTCTCCGTCACCGCTTCCTCTTTCCAGCTGTGTGAAATAAAACAATAGCTGCCAGCAGCCGCCTTTAACGGCTCAGTCATGAAGGTGGCAATAAAGTGTGTGAGGCTCAAAGCAGACACGGCGGATGTTTACAGACCAAAATGAACGTGAGATTATTGTCGCAGCACCTAGAATGTGAACTGAAATCCTCTGCAGACACCGTGAGCTCAAAATAGCTATAACAGTGGTTTAAGTGAGAGACTACAGGACTCAGGATGTAATTTGATCCTATAGACAGGCAAACATAATTTTCAGATCTGCTTTTGATAATTAATCTTCTATTCACTGAGTCGAACCTGAAACACGTTTGAAACTTCACCTTAAAGAACTAAAACTCACAGATTCGGAGGTTGTTTACTCACCTGTACCGTGGACGGGAGAGTCTGCGGTGAGTTCCTGAAAGAAAACACAAAACTGTTAAACTCGAAGATTCACTTTTTTTCCCACACAAACTGGTCAGGATGAGGAAGCTGAGGTTTAGACATTTTAGTTTGTAAGTTCACTTCCTGGATCGTCTTCCTCCAGCTGCTGCCTCCGGACTGCTCATCACACTTTCCCTTACAGTTCACGTCGCTGTCAACTGTTGCTGTCATCACGTTCACTGGGTGTAGAATAGTAACTTAAGTCTGAGTACATTTAACAAGGTTCATCAATCAGGAAGTATTTTGTGTGACCTTTCGAGTCTGAGGATGCAGCTCAGTTCAGGTTAATGAAACTCGATCGAGTGTCACCTCCTCATCGAGCGAGCTCAGATCTTCTCCTGATGTTTTTCTGTCCTTTGCTCTGTGACTGTGTCGTTCTCCTTTTTTTTGACCTCTCTATGGCAGTGGTGTTGCATGAATCCATGTCCCTGTCGTGACTCCTCATCTGATGTGAATCAGCGCCACACAGTGTGTCACACCATCACAGCTCGGTTCTGTTACCTGCTTCTGGTTCTGACGTCTTTCTGCTGTTCTGGTTGTTGCAGGTAAAGAGGAAGAGTTTCCCAAGAAGCCTCTCGGGCAGCTTCCTCCTGAGGTGGCAGCAGCAGGCCTGAACCATGTGGCCAACGGTCAGAGCCACGCCGAGCCAGCGGAGCCACCCGCGGACCCGAGTCCTGTGCAAGACCCTCAGCGGGACAGTCGGCCCCCCAGCCGGGCACGGCGGGACTCACTGGATAGACCGCATCGCCACAAGGCTGCCCGCTCCAGGGGGTCAGGGGAGATCCCGAATGAGGCTCAAAGGCAGTCCACCTCCACCACGCCGGAGAGGCGAACGACACCACCCGCGGGCCCGACTCCCACACCACAGCCCGGCACTGCGGACAGAAGGAAGCATCAGAGCCATGCCACCGCCAACCACAACTCCAACGCCGCCTCCAGCTCTCACAGAGAGATCACCCCCCGCTGGTTCAAACCCTCCGAGACCAAGCTGGAAGCCGTCAAAGCGGCGGCGGCCCGGGAGGTCCAGCTGAGTCGAGGGCCGTCGCCGGCTCCTTCCAGCCCAGACGACAGCGCTCTGCCCCACCGCCGGCCGCGCTCCAAGGGTTTCCTCCCCGGTACTGATCGAGGCTCCAACGCCTCACAGTACGACAACGTGCCGGGGCTGCCGGAGCAGAACTTCGAAATCCTGGAGCTCGAGAGGCCTCCGTCCAGAATGAAGACGCCTCGTAGCGAGACACCTTTCAGTGTATCGTCCCTCCATCAAAGCAGCCCCAACCGTGGACCCAGTCTGGCTGGGAGCGCCGTGTCCGTCTCATCAGGGCCCCGGATGGCCAAACACCCCCTTCCTCATTCTTTTGTCCACAACAATCCAGCGGGCGTCCAGGCCGGTTACCCTGGCAACCACAGCCAGTACCACACCCCTCCGCAGCAGCACTCTCCGGCCAGAACCACGACGGAGGTCCCCATCTTCCATCCCGCCTACCCCGTGAGCCTGGACCACAGAGGAGAGGACAGACTCTACGCTCCGCCCTCCCGGTTTACTCCACCCTCCAGCATGGCGTATGGGGAACGAGCGTACGCCACAACCCAGCGGCAGCCCAGCAGCCTCTCCCCAGAGAAGGCTCTCATGAACAACTCCTTCACCACCTACCGCAGGCAGCCGCCGCCTAGCTCCACCTCCCACAACAACCCCCGCAACGCCCGGCCTCCACCGGAGCACTCCCTGCAGCTGGAAACACAGGGCAGCTCCACCCCCATCTACCTGCAACAGCTCACCTCCACCACACAGGTGTACGCTCCGGTGGACTACAGGTTCGAAGGGCACCGGAGAGGCGAGGCGAACCCCTCGCACTACCCGCCAGACGGCGGGTCTCGGCGGCCCGTAGACGGGCTCCCGTGGTCGCCGGAGGATGAGCTGCCCCCTCCGTCCCCGGGCGGGATGCCCCGCTCGCCGAGCTTCCAGCGGGCCCAAATGTCGCCGGTTCAGGAGTTCACGTTCCCGGCCAACCCGGACGGCCTGCTCCACTACAGGACACAGTTCCAAGAGCAGCAGCCCGTCATGAGGCAACAGCTCCCCCAGCTGTTCGGAGGACCACACTACAGGCACGCACAGGAGGCGTTCGCCATGCAGGAGTCCATGCTGCTGTGATCGGAAGACACTGTAAAAAAAATTAAGAAATACAAACTGAGGTCGTAGTCACTGACACTGTGGTAAAGACGAGCGCTCGTCCTCGTTGTTGTTCTGTGTGAAGTACTGACCTTCTGACTGTCACGCTGCATCGTAACGTTGCAGGACGCACCAGCCTCCAACGTTTTTACTGATCACTTTAAAACAAAGACAAAAAAACTGACTGAAGATTTTATTTTATTTTTGGATGTAAATCGTTAACGAGAGGCGACAGTATATATCTTTTAGAGTCTGACATGTACAGTGGATTGTTTTTGTTAATATGCTGATATCAGTAGCAGAACTGATTTTTCCATCTTTATTTTTTTATATATGTTACTTCCAGATATTTACATTAGAGGTCGACTTTACTCGATTATACGCTCGTGAATGTTTATTTCTCACACAGATGAAATAATCCCGTGTCCGATGATAGACGCTTAGACCGAGCAGGGTTTGATGTTTTATTTTGTAGTTTCAGTTCCTGATTAACTGACGTGCAATGAATTTCTCCCTCGCACATGAAGTACAGTACATTTGTATTTGAGGCCAGTGATCACACACAATCCTGATTAGAGATTTAAAGACATAGAGCTAATTTGTGAGGGCTAATAATATATATATAAATATATTTCTGTTTGCTCTGTAACCATCTGTTTATTTTTTATCGCTGTACTGTCGATTCAGCCACAGACTTCATCATGTCTTATTATTCTCAACACTGTCATATCGACTACTGTTTAGCTGCTGGTACTTCCACTGGCACACACACATATACACACACACAGACACACACACACTACATGGCAACATTAAAGTCACATTCCCTGCCATCATCATCATCATCATCATTATTATTATTATTGTTGGTTTTGAAGCAGTTAATCTCAAACAGTATCAGCGTACTGTTCATCACATTCCCTGAGTTTTCTTTGGTTTCTGTTAAACGACTAACTGCAGACCGTTCTGATACTTTGCTTAATAAAATGAGGTGGGGTGAAAACCAACCTGTGACTCGTCTTTGACTCGAGCTGACCTCCTGTCACACACACACACACACACACGAAGCTCTGCCTAACTTTGGATCAAAGTTACAGGATATAAAACAACATGGAGTTCAGATGTTTGACATTGTTAAATATTCTTGATAATAAACTCCAAACCTGAATATTAATCATAAAATTGATTCTCTAGTTTGAGTTTCTATAAAGAAATAAATAATAACTTACTCCTGTGCTGAGATAATGAGAGTTAGTTGTCGAAATAATGATAATAATTATTAATTAGGTCAATTATTTAATGTTATACTATCAAGCTCAAATGTGAGAACGTGCAGCTCATCACTGTATATTTAATCATTTTAGTCCAAACAATGAATCTAATAATTGACAATGATATTGACTAATAAGTAAAGTAAGACATCAGATAAGACAAGCTGTTATATGTGAGTTCAAAGTGATATTTAGATCAGCTACTGACTGAGAAATGACAGTCTAAAGAACTTCACGACAGACGATCACGTGTGTGTTTCCTGTCAAAGAATAAATCACATATCGCCTGCAGTGTCTCTGTTTACAATGACAAACCTTGCTAGTTCTTTTAGGCTTTTATTTTGAAAGCAGAGTTTGTGGCGTTGAACAGCTGATGGTGTTCACTCCATCAGATTAACACCATCACACCATCATGTGGCGTCTGAGTGAAACTACAGCCTGACAGAGTCAAAGAGAGATGGACTAAACTTAAGTGTTTCTTTAAATGTAATAAACTCGCCTCTTTAACTCACTAAGAATAAAACAATAAAGCATCATTCACACAGCGTGTATTCACTTTTTTTAGTCTATGAAATCTGGAAAAAAATCATTTTATTTTTGTTCCAACAAATATTTAAAATATTTAAAAATAATGATGTAAAACAAAGAAAAGCAGCAGCTATGTGCCTTTTATTTTCTTGAAAAATGACAAATAATTAAGAGATTATTAAAGAATTGTGGCTAATTAACTGATTATTTCATGCAGATAATTACAAATGGTTACATAAGATTTCTTCTATCCCTGAAAGCTGTTTATGTAACTCATTATTATTATAACCAATTAATTATTAACATCAGACTGTGCCAGTGACGCTGCAGTCTGTATACAGTCTTTTCTCTTATATAAAACTGCACATTTGGTGCCATTTATTTACTGTTTTTTAATTTATTTATAGTTATACATATATATTGTTTGTTTCTATTTGTTTCTACATTTTTCATCATTAAATTATTATTATTTATTAAATATGAGGGAGTGTGGGAGATTCAGAGCAGCCGGCTAATGAAGATCTCTGAGTTGGTCCTTAACTCTTGTACCATCCTTCAAAAAGATTCCTTTCAACATCCTTCGGGACAAAAGTGTCCACGTCCAAAAAAAAAACACTCTAAAATCCTCGTACATTAATATTTTTTTCTACTTTTTTTTCATAAATCTTCTAAACAACTTCAGACTTGCTCAAAACTACCAAACATTGAATAATTTTCTGGATTTTAACCCTTTAAATGCCAGGGTTTTTTTTTTTTTTTTAACACAAAAAAATGATTATTTTCCATATCACTAATAGTAGGGGCATGGGGTTTTGGTGGTGAATAGAGTCTTGGACATGTCAAAGATCAGCCACAAAATTGAATTTGATTGCATTAGTATTTTTCATGTAATATCAAATAGTTCCTTTCAACACCTTTCGGGACAAAAATGGCCCATTGAGTTCCATTCAAACCACATTTTTTAATCTCACTGTCATTGCTGTGTAAAGCCATGCATTCTGGGATGTCAGCATCTCATTCTGAAGAAAAGTAGTCATATTTGACATTTTCACTGTATTCCACCACATTCAGTCATTTTCACACTGTAGGCTGATGCATGAAATTCTTGTATATTTGCCAGTTATATTATGGAGCTGTGTGACCACCTGGGGGTCCAATAGTGTTTGTGTGTGTGTGTGTGTTTGTGTTGAAAACAACAGAACACAAAATATGAAAATGCTGACATCCCAGAATGCATGGTTTTACACAGCAATGACAGTGAGATTAAAAAATGTGGTTTGAATGGAACTCAATGGGACATTTTTGTCCCGAAGGGTGTTGAAAGGAACTATTTGATATTACATGAAAAATACTAATGCAATCAAATTTATTTTGTGGCTGATCTTTGACATGTCCAAGACTCTATTCACCACCAAAACCCCATGCCCCTACTATTAGTTATATGGAAAATAATCTTTTTTGTGTTTAAAAAAAAATGAATCCTTTAAATAGTTAAACTGGCATTTAAAGGGTTAAAATCCAAGTCTGAAGTTGTTTAGAAGATTTATGAAAAAAAAGTAGAAACAAATATTAATGTATGAGGATTTTATTAATGTAAGTGTTTTTTTGAACGTGGACACTTTTGTCCCAAAGGATGTGGAAGTTGTCTGCAAAAATTCACGCCTCAAGCTGTAACACAGCCAAAATGATCACCAAATAAATAAAAAAAAGAGAAAAATGGACAAAAATGGCCAAGGATGGTACAAGAGTTAAACACATTTATTACAAATTATTTTATTAATTAATCTGTCAAACATGATCTTGATCTAATGTCCATCACAGTAACCTGAAGCCCAGGATGACGAACCAAGCATCAGATTTAAACAACTGAATTAACAATTTACTGACTAATTATTTCAGCTTCAGCATGAATAATTAACAAACCCAACAAAAACAGACAACAGCAGACTGGAGGAGCCGGGGATCGAACCGCCGACCATCCGATCAGTGGATCAGGACACAGCCGCCCGTTAAGTTACACCATAGACCACCACTAGCATCGTGAAGTTAGCTTAGCAACCAAACACATCAACGAAGCGGGCAACAACAGCAGTAAAACACACCGTAGAACAAACAACATGTGAGCACAAGCAGCAGGCGCTTAGCTCGGATCTCTGGTCAACAGCACAGCGAGTGGAAACCCGGCAACAAAGTTGCATTTAGTTGCCGCGGTCCGTCGCCAGCACGGACTCCTCGTTAGGCTAACAGCTAGCTAGAGTTAGCACGACCAACGGTCGAGCGCGCGCTAGTTTCTTTTAGGATAAAACTAAATCAAAACGGTATTTTATATAAACTCAGAGGGTCATAAACACTTACCGATGTTTGAGAAGTGTTCCCGGAGCTCTCACTCATTCTTCTGTTCGTCTGTTTTAATGTTTTTAAGTCCGAAAGTCAGAAACTCTTTAACCGCTTAAACTCTTCAGCTCGCTTGTTCCAAGCTAGCCCAAAACCAAGATGGCGACCGGAAGTGATATAACTTTCGGACAAAAAGGTCAAAAAATTAAAATGCGAGACAAAAATTAAAATAACTGGAAATAACATCCATTTAGGTGAATGTAAATAATAATAAAATAAATTTTAAAAAAAAAGACCTAATTAATAATTGTAATCATTATCCATGTACATATGTAAATATGGACTTTTTTGTGGTATGTTATTGCTGCTCCATCGCATTAGCAATCAGTAAAATATATTCAACCTTTAATATGTACATACTGTAGTTTTGTTCTTGTCAAGTCCTCTGTTCTGTTTTTTATCTGTACCATGTCTGTACACATTTGATGTTTGTACTAAGAGAGCAAAGTGTGACCGGAGTCATAATTCCTCGTGTGTGTACACAAACCTGGTGAATCCACTGTTTGTTTTCAGCCATGAAACCATTACCGAGCATCGTCTCTGCACTTCTGCTTCCACCCCTTGAACGTCTGAAATAACTCCTGCTGATTTGTAATCCCATTTATTGCATTTAACATTAGAGAAACACAGAGAGCAGCATTCATTCTCCATTAGCTTTATGAGTCTCTTATGTCATTAAGCATCTTGAGTCCTCTGGGTGGTAACAGCGCTTTTCCATTTCTTCTCCACACTGCAGCTTTTAAAAGGCACACAATGGTTCAGATACTCGTCTTTGTATCAGCGTAAAGGAGGAAATCCTCTGGGAAGCTGACGTACATTTTTCAAAGCGGAGCTCATTGGCTTGAGTCTGGTGTTAATTACTCCACACCAGTGACCAGTCAGGATAATCACTACATCCCTGCTGTGATGAAGGTCCATCAGTCATGGGCTTTATCTACGTTATGGCTCCACACTGGCTTGCGTTTTCTCTATAAACGCTCGGATCCCCTCCTGTCCGTCTCTTAGAGCCAGGTTGTCAACCATCACCTTGGAGGCGGTTGCATACGCTGCATCTCGACCTTGAGCCATTTGCCTTTGGAGGAAACAAAGGAGGAGAGAACACAACGTGTGGTTATTATAGAAAATTCACAGTTCACATACTCGAGGCTCACAGTCTTTGTTTGAAATAGCCTCCATGGACTTTTAAAAAACACTGATGGCGCTCAGAAGAGGTGAGGACACGTCCGTCTGGACTCACCTTTGGAACGTGGCCTTGCCGAGGGCGACGACAGGTCGGCTGGCCTGACACACCCGCTGGGCGATGGCCATCGTCTCCTCCTCCAGTCGCTCCTCTGGCACCACCTTACTGATGAGGCCATGCAGCAAAGCATCGTGGGCCGAGATGGGAGTTCCCGTGAACAGCATCTCCATGGCAACCTGGGGCAAAGGATCATGGTCAGTTGTTGAATGGTTTATTTATCACTTTAAAACACAGGTCAAACATAAAGAAATCAGTCACCTTCCTCGGCACGGCTCTGCCGATGGCCACGGCCGGCGTCGAGCAGAACAGACCCACGTTGACACCCGGAGTGGCAAAGGTCGACTTCTGTGTCGCCACGGCGACGTCGCAGCTGGCAACGAGCTGGCACCCGGCCGCCGTGGCAACACCGTTCACCATGGCGATCACGGGAACAGGTATGTCCTGTATCAGAGTCATTACCTGAAAACACAACAAGACATTTATGGGTTCTGAATCAGGATGAATTATCTGACATATGCAGCGCGTGAAATGGACAAACTGACCTCTGCACAGGTGTGAAACACCTTCGTGTGATAGTCTCTACCCTGAGCTGACGTCAGCTCCTTCAGGTCGTGTCCAGACGAAAACACCGGACCTTGAGCTGACACACACACACACACACACACACACACACACACACACGAGGTTAAAGCAGCATCTTTCTCTCTCTCTGTCTCTCTCTCACACACACATAATAAAAAGCTACCTGATATGATGATAACTCTGAGATCGTCACTGTCCACGTCAGTCAGGATGTTTTCTCTGAGAGACTCCAGCATGGACAAAGACAGAGCGTTCCTCTTCTTGGGGTTGTTCAGTGTTATTCTCCTGGAGGGACAGAAACAGTATTAATATTACGACACCGTACAAAAAGAAGAATGAGCAGCCGTGCAGACATTAGTGAGTCCTTACAGAGAAATATTACAGTCTGATCATCACAGCATCAAACTTGTGTAACCTGTTTGACCGGAGATGTTCCACTTCCCTCAATGTGAGAACAAACTCCACTAATGGGACATACAGAGAAGTTTCCCTCTTATCCCAGGAAGAAACAAGCAATAAACAGTGTAAAGATAGAAAAGTGTATAAACGTGTACAGCAAATATAAAAAGATATAAACGGTGTAAATATATAAATAAACAGTTTAATACAGCAAAAATAAAAAGATGGACAGTTTTGAATGTAGATGGATGTAAAGAAGCAGACTGACTACAGAACACGACTTTAGTATGTATTTATAATTTTATCATCATTCATGTTCTATTCATTAATCAGCACGACTTATGAAATCGCCTTTTTCTTCGACACCTCCCGGGTTCCGTAGTTTCTGTCTGTACTCTGACATTTGATAAGATGTCAGCAGAGTTCACCTGCAGACCTTCACCTGTGTGATGAAGCACTGTGTGTGACTCTGTGACGCGCTGCTGCTGTTACAATCTGGATTTTCTACCTGACAACACCTGAGTCGGCGGAGGACACGTGCCGTTACCTGATCCCGCCGCTTTGCTGTCTCAGCGTCAGCGGTTCCGGTTCGGTCTGAGAGTAGAAACGGGTCCATGTGAGCGGAGCTGAAGTCCTGCTGAGCTGAAACACGCCGACAGCTCTGCACAGAACACTGCGCGCCATGTTTACCTCTGATCCACCGCAACGCTCTGACGTCAGGGTGACGACGGCCGACGTCAAGACGTCAGCACGTAGTGAGACGTAGGAACAAACCAGAAGGGTAGACAAGAATCTACAATCAGTTTTTTAAGTTAATTTAACTTCATTTTATTTCATTTGATTTATTTGTTGGAAAAAAATAAAAACATAAAAAATGTTTCAAATTTAATATTTTAAAATAAAGTTGTAAATAAAAGATGAAAGTGATGTTTTTGAGTAAATATACTTTATTACTTTCCATCAATTCTGAGCACATTTTGTAGCAATGCATAATCTTTTTTATATATTTTATTATTTTGATATTTCCAGCTACATTGTGCTGATAATTAATCAGCATCCATCTGACATTACAACCACCAGAGTTCATCAAAGAAACATGGAAACATCTCATGACTGATATATTAGCATATTGTTTTTGTATATTTTATAACAAAGACTGTTTTGCGTGCAACTTACTTTGCACGCAACATCTTAACAGTTTATGTTTTAACAAGAAAAGTTTCATATTTTAAGTTTATATGTTGTAATAATGTGATGAGAGCTTTTTAGCCTGTTAATTGTTTTGGACTTCATTATTTTGGTTCAGTCTCTCAGCATCAGCAACAGGAAACTTCTTAGTCGACAATCTCTAACAACCAGCTCTGCAAGACCGGCTTAGCAGCAAACAGCAGACAAGAAGACAAAGCTGGTGTCATAGTGAAGCATTTAGCAGCCAGAGAGTTAGATATTCATCTCAGGAGTTGGTGGAGACCAAAAACAGAGCTCAAAGAGAGTAAATATGACTCCAAATCAATGCTAAGGTTACATGACACCACCATCGTTCTCAGTATCTCTAACTGTGTTCCTCCACTGTCACAGCGACTTTCATCGCCACGATCTTCAGCGGGACTTTGCTCCAGGTGCTCATGTATGGAAACATCCTGTCGGTGAAGGTTTGTGCAAAGGTGTGAATGTGTGTGTCGGTGTCTGGATCATAAAATGACAGCTGTCCTCCGTCCCAGTCCAGGCACACTCTGATCCTCTTCGGGTTCTTCATCACTGACACGTCGGTTCCTGTATCTGTTGGCGAGAGCACTTTGTATTCACCGTTGCAGAACATCAACCTCCACAATCCCGGCCAAGTGAACCCTTTCCTCTGGATCGACTCTGTCAACACGCCAAGTACAAAGGCTGTATTGTCTCCAACCTCCACCTCCCAGCTGTGAGATCCAGAGTTAAAACCCTCTGACCCAACGACGGCGATGAAGTGGTCGATCCTCTCCGGGTTGTCGGGAAGCTGCTGCCCTCTCTCTCGATGCCCCGCGCTGGTCAGATCATCAGACAGGCTGAGGTCTGGATGAGCGGTGTTTGGATCCAGAATCACGGGAGTGTAGGACACCATCTCCTTCATCTTGTTCCAGACGCTGAAGCTCAGGTTGCCCAGATGTCTGGCCACATCTATCAGAGCTCCAGGGACCGGCTGTGGATCGCTGGGCAGAGGTTGCTGTTGGACTCTTTTCACTGCGGCCTTATAGTTCTGCAGGAACAAGACGTCTTCAGCTCTCAGCTCCTTCTCTGCTGCTCTGATGGTGTCTGAAAGAGCTGAGATCTCTTTACTCAGAGCCCCGATCTTCTCCTTCATCACGCGACTCTTCTCCTCCTCCTCTGCCCTCAATGCAACCATCCTGGCCTCCTCTTCCTCTTCTAGAAACTGGTGAAGCTTCTTGAACTCCTCCTTGATCCTCCTCACTGTGCTTTCTGTCTGGACTATAATGTGTTCTGCCATTTGATGGCAGTTTCCTTTAACTTGACGAACGAGCTTCAGTTTACTTCGGAGGGGCTTCAACGAATCCTGAAGCTCTTTCTTGAAGTCCTGCTCAGCCTCGCCGACGGGTTTGAATGCGTGGTCGCGGTGCGTTTCCGAATCTCTGCAGACGCTGCACACCAGCTGCTGATCATCCAGACAGAAGACGCTGAGGTTCTTAGAGTGCAGACTGCAGAGAGGCGCAGACGCTTTCTCCCGTTGGAAGGCCTCACAATGGCCCTTTAATTCAAAGAAAGGTCGATGTACATCCATTGAGGATCTCCTCTTACAGACTGGACACTCAGAAGTCTGTTTGTCCGCCCAAAACTTCTGAAGACAGTCTTTACAGAAGCTGTGTTTGCATGACAGCAGCACCGGAGCTTTCAAAATGTCCTGACAGACAGGACAGCACAGGTCCGTCTCTGATCTGGAAGCCATGACCTATCAGCTGATTTACTTTCACTTTTGACAGCCTACTCTTCAAACTATGAAATACAGTTTATTACCAGTTGCAGTGTCCTCAGTGTTCCCAGTATTCCCAACTGAACTGTGGTTGTGCCTCTTCGGTACAAGTTATTGGATTTGATCTGAAAGTTTAAGCTGCCCTCTTTCACTTCTCCTCAGGTGAGAGAATAACAACAAGACTGGTTTCTGTTTCATCAACAGGAAATATGATCAATGGGTGGAGTCTAATTTCAGGTCTCTGACTGCGCAGTTTATATTACAGACAGGTACAGAAGCACAGTGCACCAATCCAGAGAGTTTCTAAGGTGCCTGTACAGCCTGGTCTGTATTCTCACTTCTAAAGCTTTTAAAATGAAGTCCTAAATTAAGGACTTAAAGCAGCCATCAATGTATTACTATAATTCAGAATAAGGTAAATAAGATGAATAGAAAAATGTTTAACCCAAAACTGCTTCACAGAACGGGGAGATTAGCTACAGAGACCAAAACTGTTTTTTGTACCAGGCTGTAAACATGTTTATTTCTGCTGTCTAACATGGGGACTTATGGAGACTGACTCACTTCTGGAGCCAGCCTCAGGTGGACGTTTGAGGAACTGCAGTCTTTGGCTTCACTTCTCACACACAGAGGTTGTCGCTTGGTTTAGACGCCTGTTTTTTGGGGGGGGTTTTCTTTTTTTTTCATTCAGACATTGAAACCGTGTTCTGATGATGAAGTGAGTGCATTTATTCTCAAACATCACAAACGACAAAATAAAGTGAAAAACACACGTACAGTACAGTGAACGATCGCCACCAGTTACCACCACTAGCAGTTAAACTGTGACTTTAACCGATAAGAAAATAATCTCCCATATAAACTGTAAATTAGATTGTTTGTAATTATTGCTTCAATGATATTATGAGTGATGAGTGTGAGGGCTGCTACAGTCATCTCACTGTACAGAAGCACAACTCTAGAGCTTTCAGTAATTTTGGTGAAACTGGATCAGATTTTAAACACAATATATTTGCTTCATGACGGAAAGATTGATAAGTAGTGAACCGCTAACTGAATTAACTCGGCTCCGGGATGCCAGGAGTCAAACTCTGCAAGAAAACCACCTCGTTAGGCGACTGTATTCCCGCTGCTGGTTCCAGAGGGTGTGTTCTGTCCTGGGTCCGGCCGTGTTCACTGGAAGGTAGACGCTGACACGAGCTACATTACTAAATATGAGGTAACATTAAGAGCAGAAGTGTTGGGAGACAAGTCTAGATAAGGCGGGGAACAGAAAAAGAACGAGTCCCATCAGAGCAGGAGATACACCAACGCCCACGACCCTCCTTCCCACCAGGAGGAGCAGGGCAGCCAGCAGGAGGCAGGCCTCATGTCAGGTGACGGCGTTCAGGGTCTGGCCTCCATCGCTCGGGGTGAAGAACTGGACTTTGGGCATGACGAGTCCCGAGTTGTTCCTGCGCAGGTTGCCGCTGCTCCCCGCGCCTTTGCGCATGGAGTTGTTGCGTCGCATGGAGTTGCGCTTCCTCAGCGAGTTCTGGTGCGACAGCTCGCTCTTCTGCAGAGTCTGGATTAAGATGGACGGCTTCTCGTCCAGTTCTCTGGCGCTGCAGCGCGGCGTCGCCACCTTCAGGGGAAACGACAGAACATTTAAATATTTAGGTTTTCTGTATCGGAAGGTGGAGGGACCACCGGCGGCTGAGGAAGCTGCTGGAGCTGAAGCTGTTGCGTTGAATACCTTAATATGCAAATATAAGTTGTACATATGTTTAGATTTATATTTTGGCAGTCAAATGTTGGACCTTTAATTTGCTACAGAAGAAGGAAGTCTGTCGAACTCTCACCTTGACTGTGTTGCCAAACTTGGAGTAGTCCACCGAGTACACGCCCTCCTCCTCCGTTACTATGGGGACGAAGCGGTGACCCCACTGGATCTCCTCGGAGACGTAGGAGGTCCGGGCCTGCGTGGTGATCCCCGTCGTCTCCACGACTCCCTCCAAGATGACGATCACCTCCAGGTCGCTGCACTGCAGCTCCATGGCCGACAGGTCGTACAGCGGGCTGAGAAGCGACGCGGCCACAAACACACAACAGTATAAATATGTAAGTAACAGTTATATTTATTGCTACGAACTGATCCTGCGTCTCTGTACCTGTTTTTGTCGATGATGTGGCAGATGATGAGCGGCGCGAGAAGGAACAAGCTGTTGCTCGCCACGGCGCTCTCTGTCTGGACGTCGATCTGATGGATGGGGATCACCTCCCCCTCAGGCGTGGTCGTCTTCCTCACCACCTGCAGATGATGTACAGTACTAATCAAGTCACTGTTAGTTCATTTAGTGTGAACTAAAGTAGTGAAGTAAACTGCTGACAGCTGTAGCTGCTGTTAGCTCATGTTTGTTAGCTCAGAACACCGGGATTAGAGTTAGTTCCACCGGGAAGAAGAAGAAGAGGAGGAGGTTTACAGGTGAATGTTGTTGGGGAGTGGAGCCAGCGTCGTGCCAGAACAGGAGCTAGTTGAATGGGCAATGTAATGACAGAGGCAAAAAGACCAAGAGTGAGAAAGTAACCGCCGGGCAAGAGTAAATCTAGGACTTACCTGTAACCTGACGGTCGCTCCTATGATCATGCTCTTCCTCAGATCTCCGATACGAATCATAAAACACAGCCGGTTGTTTCTGACGGCGATCACGGCGTGGCGGCTGAAGATGAGCGTCTCGGCTCGACGGTTCGACTGAGCCGTCTTCATGAAGATACAACCTGAGGACAGAGAAACGTCAGAAGGCTTCGCTCGGAACCTTCAAACTGAACCTGAACCTGGACACGGTGTCTGACTCTCACCCAGCATCACGGCACTGATGATGAGTCCCGCGATGTTCTGCATGATGAGGACGGTGATGGCAGTCGGACACTGTTCGGTTATCATACGTCCTCCGAAGCCGATGGTCACCTGAACCTCGATGGAGAACAGGAAGGCCGACGTGAACGACCTGGGGAGAGATTTAAGAAGCCGTTCAGTGGATAATCTGCCGAACGGAGTCCATCCTCGGGGAGATTTTGGCTGATATGATGGGAAGTGAAGTGAATTCATCTGAAATCAGTCGCTCCTATTTAAGGCATCGCTTTGTTTATGTTTGGTCGACTGTTCAGCGATGAGAAGAAACATTCACAGAGCGACAGAACAGAACATTTAACATCTCTGCAGCTGATTTCCACTCATCGGATGTGACGAAGGCAGAAAATGTTTTTCACTCACTGATTTTTGTCTGTTTTGGTTCTGTAACATTTCTGTGTTTATTAACGTTACATTAGATAACGCCTCATTTGCATATTCAAACATCAAACTTCCTGACATCTTGACCCTCCTCGCCTCCCGTAACACTTTAACACACTCTCTATGGCTGAATTATATTATTAATACTTCAGTGGTTCTCTGGATAACTCTGAGGGGGAGTTTGGACCTCAAATAAAACTTCGAACTAAATAAAATTATCTGACACTTTTAGAGCCTCAAGTTTAAAATAAATGAAATCAGTGAAGCTACCGAGGAGAGAAAAATAGAGAGGAGAGATAGAGGAAGGAAGGACAGAGGAAATAAGGGAGGAAGGAGGGAGGGAAAGGAGTTGGTGATCTCCAGGAGGAGGTGCCAAACTTTCTTTCCCCCCTCCTGCAGTCTTGGATTTATTTCCCAAGATCAGTTATGAGAGCAAAAGTTCCCTGACTTCCTGTCATAATTATCATCTTTCTCTGCCTCTCCTCCTCTTCCTCCGTCGAATTTAAAGATGGAGGAAGAAGAAGAGGAGGAGGAGGAGGAAGATGGAGGATGGATAAAAAGTTTTAAAGAGCGCACAAAAAGTTCCCAAAAGTCTCATGAAACACTCTAAAAACTCCAAACTTCACTCTCTAAGAGTTCCTTCATCACGTCCACAGCAGCTTGTGTCTTTCTTACTTGACATCCGTGACGCAGTGCGTCCCGTTCCGCCGATCCGGGTCCAGGTCTCCGTGCGCAAACGCCACCAGCCACCAGCTCATGGCGAACAGCAGCCAGCTGCTGACGAACGTCGTGGTGAAGATGACGAGCGTGAAACGCCATTTCAGGTCCACGAGCGTGGTGAACACGTCCTGCAGGAACCGACCCTGCTCGCGGATGTTCTTGTGCGCCAGGTTGCACGAGCCGTTCTTGGCGATGAAGCGCGCTTTGTTCACGCGGTCCCTGAACACCGGTTTGCGGGGCAACCGTGAGGCGAGCCCGGGCAGACCGAACTCCTCCGGGATGATGCTTTTTCTGGCCAACATCTTCTTTTTCTCTTTTGGTGGTGATGGTGAAGAAGAAAAACGCGTTCCAGACCGTGTTCAGTGCGTAATTACGCACGGATGAACCGCATCCACCTTGCAGGAGATAAACAAACGCGCAGAGCCGTCTCCCTCTGTCCACATTTGGGGGTGTTTTCTGGAGCGCGCCGCCTCTGCTCAGCTCTCCTCTGAGGGCTGGGACGGTCTCTGCGCGCTCCTGTTGACGTAGTCCAACTTCCAGAGTCCAGACCCGCTCAGACCAGGGTGCTGCTGCCTTCACGGACCAGTCAGGGACCCTCGGAAAACACAATTAGTCACCTTCTTCGTGTCTCCACCAATAAAACTTTGATGTTAAATGAAGTCTCTGAGTTCAGTGATTGGTTTGAATCCACATTTCCACCATCACATTCATTTGGTCACATTTTTATGGTCTATTTTTGGTTATTTTGTGTTTATTTGTGATATTTTATAGCTGAAATTCAGATTAGACAATAGACGTTCATCATCTCAGTGTTCCTCAGTGTTTTTACTTCATTAATGGTCTCACTGCAACTTTTTCTGGATGATTAAATATGAATTTGTTTATTAGAGTTTATAATTTGCAGCAGCTGCAGCTATAAATCTGAAGTGTGTTGGATTAAACACATTTCTGCAGAAATAATTTAGAAATTAGGCACGTAGGTCAAATAAGATGCTAAATATAAATTGTTTTGCTTTAGAACAATTGTAAAAATGAACTAAAATCACAGATCAGGAGTTCTCTTTTTTTAAATCCCTCTAAATGTGAGTTTCGGTCACCAGGTGGAGCCATTTAGCAACATATCCTACATTATAAGCATCGAGACTCATCATGTAAAGAAATGATTCACTTCACTCCAAACCATTTTATTATCATCTCAAGTGTAAAAAAAAAATCAGCACACATAATAATAACTTTGCTAAATATGTTTAAAAATTCTTGGATATACAGAATGTACACGTTTAAAAAAAATCATGAATCTGTATTTCAGTTCTTTAACAGTCAAACGTTTGTCACGCTCACATGCAAAGGTACTGCAGGTACACGGACCGTCTGCGTTAACCCTAAACTACAAGTATGAAACAGTCTGTTTACATGTTTGTTCCCCAAAACTAAAGATGGGACGAGCCTTGAGAAGAAAAATGAAAATATAACATGAAAATATAACTATAGCTTTTCATTCTCTGAGAAGGTTAAAGGTGAGACAACTGGACCTGGACTCATCCGAGACTTCTTCAGTTCTGTCTGACCGGTGGAGAGATCCGAGTATTTAGCCTAGCAGGTCATTAGTGCTCGTTGTAGTTGTGACGACTGTCGCCAGAGTCATTAAAGTCAGGTCAGGTGTGAACGACAGTCGTTGAGGTCGCCTGATGTCAGGTGTGAACGACAGTCGTTGAGGTCACCTGAGGTCAGGTGTGAACGACAGTCGTTGAGGTCACCTGATGTCAGGTGTGAACGACAGTCGTTGAGGTCACCTGAGGTCAGGTGTGAACGACAGTCGTTGAGGTCACCTGATGTCAGGTGTGAACGACAGTCGTTGAGGTCACCTGAGGTCAGGTGTGAACGACAGTCGTTGAGGTCACCTGAGGTCAGGTGTGTGAACGACAGTCGTTGAGGTCACCTGATGATGGTCGTTAGAATCCGGCTATGGCCGGATCAACGAGCCCGCCTAGGCTACATACTCTGATCTCCCCATCAGTCATCCAGAACTAAAGAAGTCTATTGGATGAGACGTGAAACGAGTCCAGTTGTCCCAGATTGAACCTTCTTGAAGAAAGATGACCTTGACGACTGAGAACCTTCACAGTCCACTGCTTTTTATTAAATTGTCTTCTCTTTGTTCTAACCAAATAAAATTATTTGCGCTTCCGTCTTTCGCCTCGAAGACAAATATAGTTCTTGGTGCGAAGTGAAGAATTTACAAGGCAGCAGTTTGCAGGTTCTGGCTCACGCACATGCAAGTAAACTAAACACAAAAAGATTTACGGAACCAACTTTTGGCCAGGACAAAAATCTGAATGAGGATCAAAGAAACAGGAAGAACACTTAAGATAAGATAGATGTAAAAGGAAGAAGAATACCGTGAAGGCTTGTAGGTGAAATAAATCACAGGATGAGTTGTGTAAAAGAGGAAAAACCACCAAGCTCAAGTGGCAATTTCTTGAGATGAAATATCTGAGTACAATATTTTAAAAAATGTTTGTAAAATAATCTATTTGGCATTTCGTCTGTACAGTACAAAATCATTTAAAATCTCATTTTAAAGCGAAGTAAGTATAATCGATCAGAATAATACAAAGGGACAATAGCACCACTCCCACAGAGATGGGTCGACAGGTTCCATCAACATCAAACATCCTAAAATAAGTTTGTTTTCTTGTGATTTTTGTCTAAACAGACCGACTGTAAACTATAAAAAAATTATGATTAATGAAGCATTAAGTTTGAACTTAAATCTCGCTTGAAGCTTGAAATCTAAAAATCACCATCAGCCCACAAAAAAACAAAACATAAAACATCTCTGGAGTTAACGGAGCTCGCGTCGGCTCGTCTATTGTCCCCGAGGATAATAATAAGTTCAGCAAAGCATGACTGCAGACAGACAGGGGGTTCACCGGCTTCAGCCTGAGCCATGACACCCTACAGTGTTTGTACTAGTGTAGGCGTAGATAAACAACTGATAGAAGAGAGTGAAGGTGGAAGTATACCAGAAACTAATTCATCGGGAAATAAGAATTGTTGTTGAGTCTTTTTGTATTTTGCAGATGAGTTAAACGTTTTTACAGCCACTGTAGTTTGTCCTTGATCACACTACATCCTGCACACTTGTCCTTTGGTAGATTTTTCTTCCTAGGTTCAATTTCAAATGCACAAATCTTTTTCAAGACTTCAAGAAGTTTATTCGTAAACTGATTAGCCTGCCAAAATTATCAAAACCATCACCATCGCCATTTTGATCATTCTGTTTCTGGTATATTTCCTGGCCCCACACACTCATGATGTTGTTGTTCGTGTCCAAAGGAAATCTTCACCATGCTCACATCATACAGCGTTGAAGATCTGGGGAAAAGACAAACAAGTACCAACCAAAGAGGGTCGAGGACTCTGTAAGGTCCGATGTCTCATGTTTGGTGTTTCAAAACAGACATTGAAAAATTACAGTAAAGCCTTTGATGCTCATTTCATTGTCGTACTCGTTCTGGAGTGAAATCAGTTCACTTTACAATCGTCATCTTTGATTTGGGAATGAGAGAATCAAGAGATCCGGTTCTTCTCCAAGTTCTGGCTCGATTTCTACAGTTTGTGTTTAAAAACTGCTTCCTGACAGCAACAACAGCATCACTTCTATCAGTTTTACTTCTGTGGCAACAGGGTCTAAAATATTTGGATTTAAAATCCTTTACAGTGAGACAGAGCACAGAAACACTGGCCGAGGCCAAGATTCACTTTTTAAAAAGGATTTTAAATACAAGCGTCTGCCTTCCTTATCGTTACATAATACAAGTGTTAGCGAGTAATAAAATGGATACGTGTTGTGCACAAGTTTAAAATAAATGTAAGAAACATAATTAAAGACTTTAGAAGTTCAATCAACTTTAAAAAGGACATGAAAGGTTCAAACTATCCAATAAACGTCCAAAGATACAATCACTTAACAGGCTGATTTTAAATGATATGCTTATCGTCCCGGCCAAGAACTGAACTTACGTAATACGTCCGGTGACGTTCTAGATTTTTCTTATTGTCAATGAATCTCATGAAAAGATCAAAACTAACACTTCATCGTCCAAAAACCTCAGACAGGAAGTCAGAAAGTCGAGAAACCGGCTGGTTGTTGTTGTTGTGGTTTTTTCAGGAGTTTTGTTGACAATAAGAAAAATAAATCCAGCCTCATCTTTCTGATATTCACAGTCGAAAATCACAAGAAAGATATTTCATTTGACTTTCTTTCACATTTCTATTATAACTCTTTTAATCCAGGTTGTTTAAAGGTCAATGATCCAAGAACTTCTCCATTGTTTTGTGTATTTGCTCTTTTCCAATTCGATAAAACGATCATTGGAATTGGTAATTGTTCTAATATTTAAATTATATATAGTCTTTCTATGTGTCATTTCTTTAAAAAAAAGGCAGTATTTCATTGGCTGACTGACTAAATGATTCAAGTACCACTTTTCAAACATATCAACTGATCGATGGTGTTTCCGTTTCTCTTTCCACTGATTACACAAAGAAGCTTCTCGGTGCAGCGTTGTAGAATCACAGAGGTCTTTCAGCCTCATTAAGAAACAATTCTACGTGAAAAGAAGAACAACCGACCGATCAGTCTGTCAGTTGTTGGACGGCTGTATGTGTGTCTACATGTCAGCCTTGACAAACGAAGCAAACATCCCGTCCTCTTGCTCCAAAAGAGTCTCAGGTTTGTCGTACTCCAAAATGTTCCCTCGCTTCATCACAATGACCAGATCGGCTGTTAGGATGGTGTGGACACGGTGCTGGAAACAAAGCAACAACGGAAATTAGGTCCTACTTGGCACAAAAATGTTTCAGCACACACATTTATGGCCCCTCGAGCTTGCTAGCTTAGAGGTTGTTGTTGTTGTTTGACGTGAGAGGCCTGAAACAGTCAAAGATGCTAGAATATCCGATTCTTTGCAGATGATGTAACACTTTCTGCTCGAGAAGGCTCCTGATTTGAAGCAAAGTTTTGACACCACTGGGATCAGTAACTGAAAACTTCTTGTCCTCCCTTTAGAATAAAGTCTAACCCTTATTGAAGGGAAACAGGCATCTTATCCAGAGTGAAGGATTCAGATCCATCAAGGTTTTTAAAGTATATCAAAGTTTGAGACACTGACCAAACATTGAAAGCTCTCAATCATGCTTTAAAGCTTAAAAACAATGTAAGTGAAGTAACCTGCAGGAAGCAGGCACATGAAACGTCTACCAAAGAGCATGCAGTAGTTTGTTTTTATACCAACCAGGCTGTCAGTGGCAGTGAGGCTTCAGCAGACCCAGATTCAGCCAGGAAAAGTAGGAGAAAACAGAAACAGGTGGAAAAAACTGGAAGAAGGAGAAAAGACAGAAGGAGAGCCAAAGTGGTCTGTGCTGTGCTGTGCTGGGCCGATCCGGGTCTACTTGTGAGTCCTCACTAACACACCGAAGAGGCTCCCCTCTTGTGCCAGCAAGTTGGGACCCGAGCCATTTTCCACCAAGATCCCTGAGGAGAAGACCATGACCTGCTCGGCGTCCAGGATAGAGGACACATGGTGCTGGTGACAGGACGAAGAGGACAGGGAGGAAGGACGGGACAGAAAACATCACGGAGGGAGGAGATGAAAGAAAAGTGAAGTACAGAGAGCGAGAATGAAAAGAAGGTGAGAGTAGAAAGGAAGTAAACAGGACAAGTATCACAGAGAGAAGGAGGAAGAAAGCAGGTAAGTGGAAGAGGACTGACTTTACATTAAAGGTACTACTTACATCTGGAATATAACTTTGTTAGACACAGTATGGAAAACAGTTAGTATGAAAAGGGGAAAGGACGATAGATGTACATGAAGCTCAAAGAAAAAGAGCCACACGTCTGCATCTATCAGCACAGAACAAACCGAGTTAGCTGAAGGAATAAGCTGATAAAGAGACTGATGGTTTGTTTTCATCTGGTTGCGTCCCCTTTGCTTCATCTGAAAGTCAACAGGAGGACAGACTGAAGGACTTACTGCGATTGTAACGACCGTTCTGTCGGCAAACGCTGTCATCACAACTTTTTGTAAGATGTTTTCCTGCGAGGAAGAAAAGAAACATTACACACGGGCGGTATCGCCATCACTGTACGGCGTTAAGCTTTGGGTCGAGCCATTTGTACATTATCTGACGTCACACACTCAAACACACACCGTGGCCATGTCTATGGACGCCGTGGCTTCGTCCATGATGAGGATGCTGCTCTTTCTGACAAAAGCTCGGGCCAAACAGAAAAGCTGCCGCTGACCGACGCTGAAGTTTTCTCCACCTTCTGTCACGACCGCATCTGGACACAAACAGTCAAGATAACACAAGTATTAAAGTACTGTTTGATTCTCAGGGCGTCCTGAAGGACTTCAAAACTGACTGAAAATGAGATGAGCACATTTATTTGAGAGTACCTAGTCCTCCAGGCAGAGCTTTCACCATGTTCTTCAGCTGAGCGATCTCTAGCGCCTCCCAGAGTCGATCATCAGTGCACGTCCTCTCTGGATCGAGATTAAACCTGCAACAACAGGACGCAAGCTGAGCTGGAAGGTCTTGATTTTCCAGTCCATCTACGTTCCAACCCTCTCCAATGGTCACGAGCTTTGGGCAGTGACCGAAGGAACGAGAGAGCAGATACAAGTGGCCGGAATGAACTTCCTTCTGAAGTGGAAGTGGCCGGGCTCAGCCTTAGAGATACGGTGAGGACCTTGAACATGCCAGCAGCATCAAAGGAGCCAGCTGAGGTGCTTCAGGCATCTGATTAGGATCCTTTGCAGTTGTTCCAGGCACATAAGAGAGCCTGGGTCAGACCCAGAACCTGCTGGAGGGACTATATAACCATCCTGCCTGAAAACTTCTTGGGGACTTCTTGGAATGTGTTGCCGGGGAGAGGAACATCTGGAGCAGCCCGCTAAACCTGCTGCTACCGCGACATGAAAGCGGGTAATCGTAAGAAGATGGATGGATTTCTAGTTTTATCAATATTATTGTTGTGAAACGTTAATGTAACAGGTTGTTTTCAACATGAAACTTTTGGCTCCCTCGTCGAGAGTTTGATGAATAACTGCAGATAAAATCATCAGGATGAATCTGTGTGTGGCGCGCAGAGTGAGCCACAATAAAACAGCAACATCTAAGATAACAGTGTGAAACAGTTACTGCCGACCGTTCACCCCAGGCTTACGTTCACATAAACAAGAGCTGGTCCAAATGCCAAGACACACTCTCTCCGTCTCTTTCACACACACACAATTATCTGGAGCGCTGTATCTGTCCAAACAAATAGCACATGCTCTTTGTCTTTTATAACAAACACCCTTCTACTAATACAAACACACAGAGGCTGTGAGTGTGTGTGACAGAGGAGGAGAAGGAGAAGAAGAACGAGGAGGAGGAGACAGAAAAAAGGACGTCGGGTCCTTCATCCCTCCAGCGACCTCCTCAGTCCGTGACGTCTGTGATAGAAGTCAGATCAGGTCCAAGACCGAGTTCCCACTGCGTTTTCAACCACTAACCCCACAGCTGGGACTTTGTGTCATCGTGTGACTTTCAGGACAAAAAAACAATTCATTTTCCGATCACTTATTTATTTATTTATTCACTTCTCGCTGTCTCGACTCAGCTCGTAATGTAGTTCCTAAACTACGGCTGCTTTCAAGTCCTCTTGATATTAGAAGTTGAACTTCTTCTACTATCACCCCAAACACTCCATATTTCTGCTTTGTAGCCGGTGATGCGTTTAAAGACCTGACTTCGTTGTACCTGATTGATCCACTGAACAAGACGGGATCCTGGAGGATGATGGAGAGTCGAGACCTGAGAGTCTGCAGAGGGAGTTTACAGATGTCGATCCCATCGATGACGATCTTCCCTGAAAACAGGCAAACGTGCGCTCACATCACTGATTTCAGTCACAGTATACACACAGTCTGTTGTCTGTTTGTGTGGCTTCTCCAGCCGATGGTCTGTAAACCGTGTGCATCTGCTGATTTCACCAATCTATTAAACTGTCTTCAGACAGGACGCAAAGGACAATTTTAGATTCGACTTATATTTAGAAGTTCTCCTGGGATTTTATGAAACAGACACAGCTTATAAACAGTGAAAATGTCCAGAGCACGACGCCAACCAACAGGCCAAAGACTTTCAGTTTGTTTAACGGCAAACGACAGAAAAATCTTTTAAAAAAACGGCTGAATCTAGCGGCAAGCTTACAGGTTGTAACAGACTGAATACCCCTCGCCTCACTCTCCCCTTCCCAGCGTGTAGTAGGAGAACCTAAAGTGGTTATTATACACTAATGGGACACAGTTATGAATATTATATCACACATCTACTGCTGTACTCTGTAAATCTGACACACTAGTCAACACAAACGCTCTGCTATTACATCACCAGGCTAAATACTTACATTACACCGCCTTTGGCACTCGTTCCTCTGGCTTGAGGTTTACATTTTTCTGCCTTCATGGATAAAATATGTGTGTGTGTGTGTGTGTGTGTGTGTGTGTGTGTGTGTGTGTGTGTGTGTGTGTGTGTGTGAGGTTTAAATATCTCCTCCCCACGTCAAGTAATAATTAATTACTGCTCAAACTGTAACTTACCGCTCCATCATTTGCCATTTTCCAGGTGAAATTATCTCCTTAAATTTAAATAAACATTTAAAACCGTCACGCTGGATAAATATATTCGTTCTGTCGTACATTATTTTATATTTTTGCGGTCATGAAATCAAGAATGTTCTGTACAGTTGAGTCAGGAGAGCTGCTCTGGTTTTATTTCGCTGCTTTATAAGGAAATGCTGCTGACAGACGCGTCTTAATTTACTGTTAAATGAAATGTCTGCCCAGCTGTGTGTGTGTGTGTGTGTGTGTGTTTGGTGTGTGTGTGCATGGAAAAAGTGACTGTGTAATCTCATCTTTGTCCGAATAATCCGTCTACGAGTCGTCACGTCCATCCAGACTGAAAACAGAACGGTGCGGCTACAACTCGCTCTCGAAATGCAGTAAATAAAAAAAAGATTTTATGAGCGCCGTCCTGAAGAAATACGAGCGCGAGTCTGGAGAGAAAACGGGCCACGTCTTTATTGTAATCCTCAGATTGAGGAGGACTACTTCAGGTCCTCGTGTGAGGAATTTAAAAGTGAAACAACGCACACGAAGAACAAAAAGAGCCTTCGGATTCTCACTTAGACCTGCGCGAGTGTTTAAAAAGAGCCGAAATGAACGGAGGGACGGTTACATAAACTTTTTGTCCAACATAAATATACACTGCCATTACGACAGGCTGGACGTTTGGAGACGGTGATCCAGAGGAAATCATTTACCTCCAGTCGTGACGGTGTTTGACCACAACTGAACAGAAATGTAGTTTAACGGTTTGTTTCAGTGGATAAACTGAAGATTTAAGACGAGCTGCTCTGGTGTTGTAAAGTCTTTTACGTCTCTCTGTCTGTGGCTCGCAGCACCGAGCACACTGGTTCCAACAGAAGTCATAAATCTTTTTTAAAAACCAGCTCACAAATGTATCGTTTGATTTTTAAAGACGGTTTATTGTTTTCCTCAAACAGCTGGTCACTGTAGTTTACTCAACTCATCTCCTGGGGTCTATTTTCAGCGGCGGATTGATCCACATTTGGTGCTGTAGTGAGTATTTTTAGGAAAACGTCACATCTTCCATATTTTTAAGACGACTGCTGGCCAGATTTGTTTTATTTGAATCGTTTTAGAGGCCCGATGATGTGAAACTTTATAGTATGTGACAATAAAAAGTAAACGTTTGGGGAAAAAGTCATAAAAGATCCATTATCAGAGAGTTCACTGATGCTTTGTATCATCAAAAATCATTTGCAGAGAGGAAACATGACGACTTAAAGCTGCTGATGCCAACACGTGAGCTGAATCTTCACCACTGTGGAATAAACGTCTGTTTCTGTATGTATAGAAGAGACTAAACACTTCCTGTGAGTAAGAGGAGCTCGATTTACAGTTTGGTTTACAGAATGAAAAGGTTCAGGATGATGATTCACTTCAGAAATGAACACGCAGTGAAGTTAAAAGGGCATCGTTACATCCATCACGATACCTGAGTATAATAACTTTAAATATTTACGTCTCGTCCAATCAGCACGGTTCGTTTTAGAGTTTGTAAACATGAGAATCCTTTTCTGATTCCAACATTCCCATCAACGTCCTTGAAGAGATTAAACAGAGCTGATTTATTCCTTCTTCTTTCCTTTCTACTAAATGAATTTAGTGTTTTAAAATATATTTTTGGCCATCTTGCCTTTTATGGTAAGAGATCATCTTCAACAAACCCTTCCTGAGCTGATTTTTACGTGTAAAGTTGTGAATTGTTTCACGATAAAATCTAAACTACAAGTAAGTACAAACAAGTCGAGAAAAGTATTCCTCCACCAGTCGATTCGTGACACAGACCCACCTTCAAAAATATCCACCATGTTGAAAAAGGCCAGCGACAGCGAGGACTTCCCGCTGCCCGTGCGCCCGCAGATCCCCACCTACAACAGGAAGAGGACAGACGGTCAATAAGCTCCGACTGTGGCACCGCCGCGAGACATCGGACACCTGCGTGATAACAGAGTGGCGGGTACGTGACGAGCGCGGACGCAGTTTGGGCACCAAGTGTCAGCTCGCAGTTTATTGGAGGCACATGGCTGTGACTTCAAAGTAAAAGCACACGTTTAAACATCAGCGCTCGGCCTTCTTATTAGACTCTGACATTCCAGACTGCACTTGTTAGTTTAAACAATATTACATTAGAGAGCCCAGGAGGAGACTCAAGAGTTCACACGACCAGGAAGAGACTGAATCTGGACGTTTGCGACGCTTCGTACTTGATTCTGAAGACAAACGATGAGGGAGAATCCCCGTTTACAAAGTTTGATCATCTGAGCATCCCTCAAAAATCACTCTCAGTTTATTTATGTGGTTTTCAGACAATTTATGAATTCAGTCCTCAGACATGTTTTACTCTTTAGGAAGCTTTAAAATCTGCGGCTCAAATCGAGCTTTAACTTTCAGTAAACGTCTCAATCAGTCGCCAAAAATTCTACAATAATCATCTTCCTCCTTTAAACTGTGTTCCCCTCTTTATGTCGGACACGTCACCGCTTTGTTATTTCAGTGTGACGTGAAGTCCTTTCCCAGCAGCAGTGTGTGAATAACACACACACACACACACACACGCTGCTATCTATAGAATATAATACCGCTTACATAAACATCGCTTGGTCGTGACGCAGCACGTTTTTGGTAAAACTGAGGAGCTCCGAGCTCTGGGAGGGCGTCCAGGGAAGGAGAGTCTTTCTGGGGGTCAGTGATGGGGATGTGGGGGAAACGAGGGCTAACAGTTTACTGTAACCTCCCCACAACTCATACTCCCAGTCAGCTACGACTCATCCTGTGCTGTAATAATATAAAATAACACGTTACAGCTGACTTTAAGGTTAAAGAGAGAGCGTGTTAGCAGTCAAAGTGTTGAAAATAATGCTAAATGTTGAATATCAGCACAGATTGCTGCTGCCGCCGCGCGCCGCCTCTCCTCACAGCGTCGTGTTAATTACCTTCTGGCCTGGTTCGATGTACGCGTTGACGTGTTTGAGCACCGGTTTGAGCATGGGGTCGTAGCGCACACACAGGTCCTGGATCTTTATCTCACCTTCCTGGGGCCAGTTCTCAGGTACCTGAGAGGCGTCTGCAGCGGAGAGGAGAGGAACACACACACACACACACACACACACACAGGAAGGTTGATTTCTCCGTAACCTTCAAAAGACACGACTGGCGCGTGACGTCTGCGGTTTAAGACCAACGCAACAGAAAACAGAGCACTGGGCTGCTGGTCGGTTGTCTATGTTACAGCGCTGGCTGGTGTAAACAGCAGCGTGTGGACCATATGGACCAAGTCATAACACTGCAGATATACAGCGGTCCAGCTTTCCTATTAAAGCGTTGCTGTGATTCTCCACCGACAGCACAACCACTTCAGACTGTGACATTCAAACCTGTAACCAGCTAAAGAGCTACGCGGCAATTAAACGGCGCATTTATTAGAATATCTTTTATTTGTTTATTTACGGTGTGACGTCTTAGTTTTTGGTCTTCGTGACCGACTAACTAACTGATCAACAAAAGCTTCAAACGTCCACCTGAGGCTCCGGAAGTGTCTCCGCTTCCAATGGCGGCGGCGCGTTTTGAAATCTGCGGGTGACGTCACGCAGACGGCGTCCACTCTGCGTGTCACTGCTGCGTTCCAACGAGTCCAGATCTATTTAACTGACACGTCTGCCTCCACTAGAGACATTAAACACTAGACTACACTGTAACAGGATAAAGTCAGTAAACACACGAGATGAAGACGTGTTGGTGGTTTATAGATTCAAACAGGCCTGATGTGATGTTGGGATGTGCTGTTGCCATGGTGAAATACAAGCGACTCTTTTCTTTTATTTAATCAGGGTGCCAGACAGATTACGGATATCTCACCAAACCAAAACCTTTCCTCAAAACGTTGAACAAAAAAGGGAAAACTCTTCAGCGAATCTGGACCAAGACAGAGCGGCTATTTCTGGAAACATAACAAAAACAAATCCTGAGTTTGAAGGATGGCTGGAAAAAAACAAAGAAGGTGAAAAGAAACCAAGACGGAGACGGAGAGAGGACGGCTTTTTCAAATGCTTCAAAAGTGGACCCGAGGACAGCGTTTCGTGTCTCATTTAAGGACCATTCGTCTCATTGTCTTTTACAGCAAGTGAGCCATAAAACAATCCCCAAACCTCCCGAGTGACAGAAGAAAGAACGATTCCTCCCCTGTGACATCATGGAAGCTTCCAGAGAACTGATAAAAGTAGAAAACCTCCAAAGTTTGGGAGGAAGGAGCGAAACGCGAGCCAGAGATGTGACGCTCTTATCTCACGTCAGTGTGGTAGGATGAATAATGTGGAGCACCACATACAGCTCAGGCTCCACCAGCCTGAATCTACTGCAGAGGTCACGGAGTGTAAAAGACTAACTAAGGAGCTAAGAAAAGATGCATTATGGGAAATGTAGGATGCAAAGAAAGTGAAAAAACTGAATTTTTCATGTAGCAACAACATTTTTATACTTCCGTGACTCACTTCTGGAGCCGGCCCCAAGTGGACATTTGAGGAACTGCAGTTTTCGGACGGATCAGTAACAAAGAACTCAGTTACCCATAGATCCCTCGTAGTTCTCCTGACTCCGTGCTGAGGAAGCTGTTGACCTTCTTCACGGCTGACATCTGGACCTCCAGGTCCTGCCAGGTTCCTCACAACCCAGTTCAGGTAGTTGGTGACCTGCAGGGTGACACAACGCGAACATCATGAGAGAGTCCTGGGTGAAATAATCCGGTACTCCAAAGTTCAGCCAGCTGAACCTCAGGATACCTGCACAGGTGTTTTAAGTGAGGAACTCTGGGAATGTTAGTGTGGTACGACATAGCAGAGGAAACTCACAGTGAGGGCGTAGGTGAGTCCGAGCCCGACCAGACCTCTGTGAAGCAGACCAGTAGTGTAAACTCCAGATGGAGGCTCCTGCAGCCGAGAGCACGATCACTGCTCCGAGGTAGTCCTGCATCACAGAACGTAAACCAGTTAACCAGCAAACCGACGGGCGGAAACAAACAGAGTCGGCATCGTAAAGTAAAGCTAGCTCCTCACCGTTCGGACCTCCAGCCAGCGGTTGGCAGCAGACAGGAACAGGTAAGGCCGTGTTGTTGGTGTCGGTCAGCTCGAGCATGCGCTGCTTGAAACGAGCCTCGTGTCTGAAACAAACATGGAGACGCACAGCTCTTCTCTTTAGCGCTCTCTCTCCTCTCAGAGGAGCTCCATAAACAAACAGATCACGGAACGGAGCAGGTCGACTGTTTTTACAGTCCGTATCTAATCTCAAGGTTTCATCGTCGTCGTCATCTGTGTGCTGCGGTAAATTACTGCCATCTAAACCAGACTCGGTTTGGAGGGAGACCAGAGGATAATGATAATGGGAACTATCCAATGATTGCCAAGAATCTGTCGCAACACCAGATTGACTGTTTCTGCATGTGTGTGTGTTTGTATATTTGTGTGTGTGTGTGTGTGTGAGGAAGAGGAAGTCCACAGGGAGGACGGAAGAAAAAAAGCGTGAGAGCTGTTTAATGTTGGATTATACCGACGATGGGAACGAGGGTGAAGACAGAAATACAAGACGATGCTGCTGCTGCTGCTGCTGCTGCTGCTGCTGCTGCTGCCGCCTCCACCAACAAAACTACAACTACAGCAGCTACAACAAAACACCTAACACTCGTGTTACAGCTGACAACGGGCGCGATTCATCAGAAATCAGATGGAGGGTCGACCTCCGAGCGGCCCAGCATACATAAATATGAGTCATCTCATGTACAGGTTCAGGCCCTTCGCTGCATGTCGTCCTCTCTCTCTCTCTCTGTCACTCTTCAGCTGTATCTGTCAAACAAAGCTCAGAGCTGCACATGTGCGGTGCTGACCGAGCAGGATGTTTGAGGATGAAGCTCAGCGGCGTTCGTGTCTTTCTGTGTGAACGCTGAAACTTAAAACAAACAGAGAGAAGCAGTTGATCGCCGCCTGGGACTGGAGAGAATCTCCATGGCGAGCTTTCTGAGGGATCACAGGAGCGCAGACTTTGATCACAGCCAATTGGACTAATGGAGAGTGACGGCAGCTTCCCTCCTCGCCCGTCAGCAGACTCAGAAATGGTGAAATAAAGCACGCTGGCCATCGTGGACAAACGAAACATCACGTCTGTCCGGTTGAATTCTAGTTTAACATGTTAGAAGTTCAGCTCTCTGAGATAATGAGTCCTCTGATCCTGCACAGCTGTGCATACTACATTTCCTGAACGTGTAATTCAACAGTCCTGATGCAGAGAGCTGTGATGAGGTCTGTTTTAGTGTTTACACTTATTTACAGTAAAGTACAGTAAGGGTTAGCGTCGTGGTCAGACATGCAGAGGTCGTGTTTGTGCTGTCATGTTATCGTTCTGTGTGAGCTCGAGGCTCAAAGCATCAATAAATAAACTCTGTGTCACATATACGTGCGAAAAACACGAGTATCAGCTGTGTGTGTGTGTGTGTGTGTGTGTGTGTGTACCTGAAGGCTCTGATCGTGGTGAGACCTTCAGCGGTCTCAGAGAAGTGACAGAGCAGAGGAAGCTGTGTAGAGTCATCGAGATCCTGGAAGGTCCCTGAGGAGCAGAGAGACACGAGCGCTCGTGATGAAATATATCTGTGTGTTTGGACGCTGATTTTCATGAAGACAACAAATGTTTCCTGGACTCACTTGGAGGCCACCCGGAAGTACTTCTGGATGAAGTAGAAGGCGACCGCCAGAGGAACCAGGGCGATGAGGAACATGGGAGTGATGGAGGAAATGACGCCGATGGCCGACAGACACAGCAGCGTGGATCTCGTCAACGACTCCAGCGTCGGAGGAATGTGCTGAGAGAAAAACGAGACCATGAAGATTCGGGCTAACGCGACCTGCATGCTGCACGATGATGACGCGCGCTGACCTGGTCGATGATGTTGGTATCAGCTGAGAATCTGTTGAGGATCTGGCCCAGAGGCGTGATGTCAAAGAACCTGAGGAAGGAAAAGAGATGAAACAGCTCTGACATTTAAATAAAGGTTATGTTAGACACCGTCTGACCTTCTCTGTCCTGCAAATCAGAAAAGAGCCGAGAGAGAGAGAGAGCGGACGAGGACACGAGTGTTTCCTTGGAGACTCGGCAGAGCGTACGTCTGAAGCACGGATCACACAGAGCTTCTATCTACATGTGAACTCGACGTCTGGACTTGTTGCTACCTGATGGGGGCGTGGATGATCTTGTTGAGCAGGTTGTGATGGAGGTTGGTGGCCGCGGAAAGACCCAGAAACTCGACAGTGAGAGAGGTGATGAGGCACAGCGTGATACCGGCCGCACACAGGATGATGAACACCGGCAGGTGGTACGAGTCGAGCTGCGGGTTTAAGAAACAAACAAAGTGTTAGGAGTAGATGCAGAAATCTGTCTTGCTTGTTTGGAACTGATTCGGTGCGGTGTGAGGAGTCTTCTACCTCTCCGTCACCGGGCGTAGGCTGCGTGGCGTTGGGGCCGAAAGCCAGGCTGGTTCCGTTCGGCGCTCCGGCGCTCTGGTTGGTTTTGTAGGAAGTCCAGAGAGCCAGCCAGTAGTCGATGGCAACGATGACGGAGTGTTTGAGAAGTTTAGAGGACACCATGAGGAAGACCATGAAGAACCCGCCAGACGACAGGTAACACCAGCACACCTGGAGGAGACGACGGGATCGGTCACGAGTCTAGAATAAAATAACTGATAGATTTATCTTGTACTGATGGATGGATTACCCTCCATGGGATCTTTGATCTTCTGTTAGTGGTCGTGGACATGTTGTCATCATCTTCCTCCTCCTCTTCTTCCTCTGATAGGATGAAAATCAGGTTGAACGCTCCGTCTTTCTACCAACGACTACAAAGAAAGCTTAACGTGTGAATCCGTTACCTTCGTCCTCGTCGTCGATCTGGTTCTTGGCCTCTCTGGAGTAGAAAGCTCTCCGCAGTGTTTTCCTCTCCAGCATTGTTTGACTGTCCTGTTGAATGTCCTGCATGTGAAGAGACAAAGGATGACAGCGGGAACGTTGTGTCACAGCTTGGACATGAATGCAGGATGACGTCACGCTACCTTCTCCAGCTCCTGGTCTTGTCTGTTCATCAGCGTCTTCCAGTGATCGTAAAGCTCGACATCGTGAGTCTGAATGTCCTTCAGCGTTCCCTCCCTCAGCACGGAGCCGTCCTTCATCGCTATGATCTGAATAAGACAGAAAAACGGATGGCCAGGTGAGGATGACGGGATTACCTGTGTGGTTCATCTACTTTAAGTGTTAGCCAGCTTGTTAACGAGTGTTTCGTGTTTTACCCAGTCTGCATGAATGAGGTACTGCAGTTTGTGTGTGACCAGGACTACGGTCCGCTTATCGTCCTGCAGAAACTTGAGGATCCCCTCCTGCATCAGGTGATCGCTGAGGTGGATGTCCAGCGCCGAGAAGGGGTCGTCCTGCGAGACGAAGGAGACGACTGTAACTAACGAACAAACGATGGAAATAAAGTGACAGAAATGTTATTTTATTGCCGCGATGTGACGTGACGGCTCATTCTAAGGTGATGATGTAGACAGACACCCATAAATCTGACACACCGGATCCTTTAACTTCTCTAGAAATCCATCAAAGTGAAGCTGCTGATGGTCATTTGATGATATTATGTTGTTCTGCTCCATCACGGTCTCTCTATCCGGGTGTGTCGGCGGTATAGGCAGCGCGCTTTAGTCCGTTAACGGAGCTCTGGCTCTGATTAATTTATGTATTTTGTGAGGACACATTTTTCAATCCAGAGATCAGATATGGAAGCAGAGAGCAGCTGCACTTTCACAGCAAAGCAACATTAATTAAAGAAAACATTCCCTCCGCGTCGTACGCTCTTACAAATGACACACGGCCGCTGTAGACATGACGCAGGGTGATGCGTGTGTGAAAGAATGCCACTGATAGCTTTTAACGCGGATCGTGTGCTCGATAAGCGGCCGGAGCTCGGCTCGCGGTGGTACTCGGAAAGATAAACACATGACAGCACGGCGGGGAGAGAAGACACCTCCTCATCCCAGAGGCCAACGTGCTGCATCGTAAAGAAGCGCAGGGTGTTACTTCTGCTGGACATTAATCTAATTCAGCTATAAACAACAAAAATCGGAGAAAGTATTCAGATAGAAATCAGAAAATCGCCCTCGATATAAACTCTCTTCATCACCGAGGAGTCCGTCCTTCCTCACCAAGAAGACGATGTTGGTGTTCTGGTAGAGAGCTCTGGCCACACAGATTCTCTGTCGCTGACCTCCGCTCAGGTTGATGCCCTGATGAATGACGACAGAACAGATTACCTCATCGAAAGTACATAAAAATGTCACGAGCCGTGTTTCCATCCTGATGTGTCGCAGATTTTAAATGAATTTCGAGTCAGAAAGAAGAAGAAGTCAAGCAAGAAGAAGGCTCGACGAGGTGACAGAAAGCTCGATCTGTGTTTGTTAATATGAAGAAACGACTGCTTCAATAACTTCAGATAACTCTAAGCATATAAATAAATGAATAAAGGTGCGTACTCGCTCTCCAATCTCAGTTTGGTCTCCAAAAGGCAGCAGGTCGATGTCTGGCTGCAGAGAGCAGGCGTCGATCACGGCCTTGTACCTGAACGAAGCAACACACACACCATCAGGAGGGACAGAGCGACACAACACTGATCCGTGAACATGTCTGTGACAGTTTCTACCTCTGTTTGTTGAACGGGCTGCCAAACGTGATGTTCTCCTCCACCGTAGCGTTGAGCAGCCAGGACTTCTGGGTAGCGTAGGCCACGGAGTATCTGTTCTTGCTGGGTGAATCATGGGAAACAGAGGCCAACAGACAGGTGAGAACCAAAAGTCCTGAATTCATAAAGCTTTGAAGAGCAGGAGGACTGATCTGTTTCACGGCGACTCGTTCATTTCACACAGTGGCAGGAACTCAGTCTAATTATGAAGAAATAAACAAACTTATAGTTTGTTATCGGTCATGTAGAGGACTCAGAATTAAACTGAGACTGTTTAATAACCGGCTAATTAACTCTTTCTACTATGTTAAACTATGAAATACAATAATTTAATAAGAAATAAGGATTTATTTTATATTTTCTAAAATGAAAACAAAGTGTTGGACCTCGTTCTTCTCCCTCATCGCGTCCAAGTCAGTTCATCTTTTTATCTTTCGGTGTTCTACCCTTCGTCCGTCTCTAAATATTTCAGGAGCTTCTTCTATAAACTCATTCATGACATTTCTAATCTTTTATTCTCATTTCTGAAAGCTGAGTTTTGTTGACATCAGATCAGTGCTCCTGTTCTAACCAGCTTTATTGACGCCACGACACCCAAACATAAAAAAAAATTAAATAAAAAGGACGAGAGGGAGGATTAAGTTTTTGGAAACTGTCAAACTCCACGACAACATGAAAAATATTTTGTCAGATATGAGAGAGAACTATGGATCATGGATCGGGTTAATGATGAGCTGCAGGATAATCAACAACAACACAATCAACACAAACACCGAGCTGCAGCGTCACAAACACGACGACAAACATCGACGGGGAACAAAGACGACAACAACCGCAGCTTTCTGCTGGGAGTCTGATCGGAGCCTCTGAATGACTCGAATGTGTCAAATCTGATCGTTACGTGAACTCGTGTGAACAAATCTACTACAGAATGACTTTAATAAAACATGCAGCCATTTAAAACAGTCACACATATCTAAAAAGACATTCTTCAGGTGTGAGATAAATACGTCTACATGAATGTATATTTCATATTATATTAGCAGATGATGTCTGAGTTGTGACTCCCAACATTAGAAGCTCAAACCACACGACGATCACATGACACAAAATCAAATATCAGCTCAATGGAAGAAGAGACAGGAGACGGCACACTGTGGAGGCTGATGGCAGTTGTTCCTGGACACAGACAGAGTTGGACGGTCTCATAAAATACACAGATAAATATTCTTTCCTGTCTTCACCGACATCTTTGTATGATTCTTGTTTATTGCTGTCTTCATGCTTAATGTGAGTTTCCTGATATATTTATTGTCTGTGACTGCTCGAGAGTCAGAGTTACTCAGTTTGATAATACTGAAAGTTCGAATAAGTTAAAAGATGTCAGCTCTCTCTGATTGGTAATTAATTAGTACTTAATTATATTGTTACAGACCACATAAATAAATCAAATTTAAGCAATCCGAACGTTGAACTCTAACCACTTTAGAAAGCTAAAAAACTATTTAAAAACTTAATTAAACGTAATAAACTAATAGAAAGAGCTGCAGTGTGTGTGTGTGTCCGTGAACAACACAGCCTCAAACACTACATGAACACAAACAGGACTTTCTTCCGAGAGACACACAAAGACAGAAGATGAAGTTAAATCAGGTGAAAGAAGAAGACGTGAACGACGAGAGGTCAGAGGGTCACTTCACATCTGAAACAGGAAGAAGAGCGTATACCTCCTGATGTCTTCATCAGACTCCTCTGTCTCTGACCAACTGTCAAAATCACGTCATTGTGTTAGAACGAGCCTACGGCAATCAGCTGTGTGTATATTTGTGTGTCTGTGCCAGAGAAGACGAGAGGACGAGAGGACGAGAGGACAGAGAGACAGACACAAACTTTCTGCTGGAGGAGACGTGGACAGAGAGAGAAGAGCGAGGGAGGAAGACAGAGAAACAAACAAGAAAAGAGGAAGAGACGGACGTGTTTCTGTGCCAAAGCCCCGATAATGAAGACGTGATGTTTTTCCTGTCAGCTGTTAATCCAATTAACCATCCCACCCAGAAAAGAAGAGCCATGGAAGTGATGCAGTCACTGTCTGTCTGTGATAATCAGGTTTTAGCACACTGGTGTGACTTTGTCCTGGGTTAAACATATTCACTAGGACTTTACAGAGCGAGGTCTTAACAGCCAACGTGTAGATCATGGGTCAAATTATAAACAAACACTGCGCACAGCTTTGACTTCTGGGAAATAAACTTCAGCGACCAGAAAAATCTTCATGCTGTCTTTACTGAAGAGGTTTGAGGTCGTTCAGGTTAAAGATGTTCATTTGTTTTTATTTAAAACTATATTTTAGCATAAATTAGGTCGTAGCTACACTTTAAAATGCCACTGCGGTAAATATGCTCAGCTGTACTCGAGTATTTGTTCTGATTACATTACTTATGATAGAAAACTAGCGAGTCGACAGCTTTGCTAACAGCCAAACAGTCCCAGATTTACTCTTAATCTTTATGTATCTTCTTCACCTCAATCATTACGTCCATACATTGTCTACTTGTCCAGCTCCTGTTCTGGCACGACATTGGCTTCGCTCCCCTTCGGCATTCCCTCGCAGCCTGGGCCTGAAAACCTCCTCAGCCTGGCTAGCCAACTGAGCTACCATTAGCTGACAGCAGCTACAGTTCACTCCACTTTCCATCATCATCTTCCAGAGACGTGACATGAATCACATGACCACCTCAACTCAAACATGGCTAAACTCTATTTTTCTGGTCGCTGCGAGTCTCGAGCTCATCGTCTGTCTAATTATTGGCTTGTTTTTCTAAATAGCATTATATTATTACTGATATGTAGCTAAATATAAACACACTCTAGATGTCTGTGTTGTCATCGCTTACTGGCTACATTGACCAGGTCAATGTGTGAAAACTTCTGGGTGTTTGTGACTTCATTAAAAAGTCTGACTGACTGTTAAACGTTTAACTACAGCTGGTTTAAACTAGTTAAGCTAATTAAACAGGTCAGCTGTATGGATATAAAGATAAACGTGAATGTTTATGGTGTGTGTGAAAGAAAGACGAGACCGGAGAGGAAAAAGTACCTGATGATCCCTTCGTGGGCCAGCTCACAATCAGGCGGCCTGATGTGGCAAGAAGGCAGGAGGTAAAGAGACACACACACACACACACACACACACACACTGTAAAGGTTAGTGTGTAGCTCCAACAGCTAAAGATTGTCCTATGATACAGGTGTGTATAATTCACAGGTGATCCACTAAGCGTGGAATGTAAAAAGCAGATAAAGAAGAGACGTCTGATAGAAATTCAGACTTCCTGCAAGAAAGAAAAAACAGAACAGAAGCTGAAGTCACAGGAAGAAGATAAACAGTCCTGCTGAGTGTCCATGTGCACCGAGGTGTGAACACACCTGTGTTGTGAACAGGTGAGTTGTATATAAATTCACCCACTTGGTACTACTCACAGAAGCAGTGTTATAAGTAAGTAAAGGTTTATTTTTATTCATTTCAGATGCTTCATTGTTATCATAAACAGTTTTATTAGTATGACCAGATGAAACGAGTCAAAATATCTGACAAACTGTGGTACAACAGTTCAGTAAGAGGAGGAGGAAGGTCGGCTTGTCGTGGTGAATAAAAGCTTCCTGTCCAGTAATAAATCAAAGTGATAGTAGGAGTCGTTGTTGATGGCTCATCACTATCCATCACAATAAAATGACTTCCAGGGTGAATCACTGCGAGAATATTGACGTATCTGCCTCATTGTTACTAAATCAATATTCTCTGGAGCCCTTTAGTGTAATTTAACACCCCCACATGTTAACCTCAGGACTGTCCCTTTAAAAAGTGGCGCGACATAACCACAAAAACCTCTTCAACGAGGACGCTAACCCAAACGGGCGTTTAAATTTTATTAAACCAGCAGAGCAGAAAATGAAATCATACTGGAAACTGATCCTGCACACTCGATCCTAATGAACACGCGTTTGGTTCCTGTCGGTTTCACTGCGCGCACAAACAAGATCACATTAATTTACATCTACAACAACATCATAATTTATACGGTAACAGCGAAGCGTTGACCTTATAGCGAGCAGTTACTTCAAAAGATGTGCAGCGTGTAATGAGATCTATTCTTGTAAAATAACTGGAAATGTTTTACTGCTCGGTTGAACCAAAACAGATTATTTGCAGGATCTTTGATAGAAAAAGGAAGAAAGAACAAAACTGATAGAAAGATGTAATATGTATATACACAGTAAGATCTTACTTGCTCCAGTAAACTCGTCCTTCGATGGTCTGCATCTCGCCGAGCATCGCCAGCAGCAAGGAGGATTTCCCACAACCCACCTGACCCACAATCATTGTCAGCTGACCTGGGCAGACAGAAAGGTTACCGTTTTATAATTCTTCTATAATGCAACGAAATTTACGAACCTATTTTAGCTCGTGAGCGTCATTTACAGACAGCATACACTATATGATGATTAATGTCGAGCTCAAATTCACGTGACAAGCTGACAAGCTGACAAATGCACGTTGGGGGTCGTGAGAATTTGAGGTCACAGGTCAGAAAAGGTTGAGTAACTCTGCTACACACTGACACTCTACAACAACACACACACTCCTTCCTCATCACCTAACTCGACCAGTCAAATGTCCTCAAACACACGCTAACTCTCAGTGACTCGATCACACCAGCTCTTGGCAGAACAACAAATCCTGTTTGTCTTCGTAGTAGCATGACTTGGATAGCAGGGAAGTCACTTCCCAGGGGGAAGCTGCGAGTGTGTGCGTGTGTGTGAGATATACTACACGGTCCATCTGTTGAACATGACCTGGTCTCCTGACACTTGACTATTTCAGTGACATCCCTGCAGCATTACTGTAATACTCTTCACAGCGTGTTTCATGCTAACTGTGCTCTTACAGCGTGAGCATGAATTTCATCTGACGGAGCTGAAACTGAATTAAAACAAATATCCAGAGTGATTTAAAACGTTTTTATCTAATAAGATTCATAGTCAGCAGGATCGTGCTTTTACTGTGTAGCTCATGTTTATGCTGTCTGGCTCTTCAGTTCACTTTAGGGGTAGAAGTCAGGTAGCATTAGCTTAGATATCACATTATTATATCAAAACAGTAACTGGCTTCCTAAATTTGCTTATAAACTGCACCTGAACCTGTAAATACTGAGTTTACGTTTGGCTGTAAGTGATGGAATGTCATGTGGAACGGTCGATACCTGTGGGGATGCGGATGTTGATGTCCGACAGCGTGGACAGGTTGTTTCCCCAGGTGAAGAATCCGTTAATCACCTGAACAAAAACACAGATATAAAATAAAAATGACTGCAACCGTAGGTTCATTTATTCTCTGCAGTAGATGTCTCACAGTAAACGGTCATTGTGCAAGACGAGGCTACGTGCTGCTTTCTTGTTATGTGTACATGTCCTGACCCAGAGTTTAAGAAACTTTGAGTTCACTGGTGTGAAAGCTGCTGCAGATAGCTGTATTGCACAATGAAGGACATGCTGCGCTCATGGTATGTGGGACTGATGCACTTCCCAGGTCCTGAAGAGTTCATTTGAATGTCAAATAAAACACCAGGAGGAGCAGGTGCTGTTGTGTTTTTAACTTTTTTTTGTCAGGAAAGGCCGTCTGAGGATCTCCACCAAAGACCTGCTCCACGCTCTCAGGCTGAATCAAAAATCAAACCAAGCAAAGTCACCTAAAGAATACAATACTGTCTAGCTTTAGACCCTCAATTCAGGTAAGGAGAATTCCTGTTTTATTTGCTTAAGATACACTCCCTCAATATGATTTAAAGTCCCTGAACCCCCTAAAAGTCCTTTCCAGTTTATTGTCGTTGTTTGAAAACTCAGTGAATTAGACGTGATCTCTGTACGGTTCAAAATAACATGATAGGATAACATTTGTCTAAAAAACTACATTTCTACGCGGATGACACCCTCATTTATATTTACACCTGACGTATTGAAAGATTGTGTTACGTATGTGAATAACACGGCTGCATTACAAGTTTGTAAGTGCTAGGCCCTTCCTACTTGATCATGCTGGCTCACTAGGACATCTAAATGGAAATGTTTGTCGATTCTCCCTCACCTAAACACATTTTTGTAGCAGAGAGTGATTTTCTATGTGATTGTGCCCTGTGAGAAACTATATTTAGAGATATCAGCAGTTGGTATAAAACATTGGACTTCCAAAACCTTATAACAACTGAAAATCTCTAACTCGTGTTTGGATTCTAATAATAAAAGTCAGCCAAGAGGACTTAAACAAACTTGAACTTTGATTATTGACCCTCAACATCAGATCAAATATTTGTGCCAATTCCTTCTTATACAGAGATATGATGACAATCCTAAGTAAATATTTTGTCTCAAACATTGACAATGGCTTGGGATTTCCTGAAGTATGCCATTTTGTCTAACTGAACTAAGTAAACAAAAGTAATTGATAACAAGAAATGGAGATCTTTAGCCTCCATCGTGTGTGGAAAGAAGAGTTGTTGGTTCAGTTTATTTACTAGATGTTTGCAAAGTCAGTTGACTGGTTGAATTCCAGCTCTACCTAGAATGTACAACATATAGTCAACATGTAAGCTAGAGATGGAAGTGTGAACCATCTTTATGAAATGTTTACTGTATTAACTGTCCCTAGAAAAACCTTGCATCGTGTCTTCATATCTAATCCCTGTTCAGTCATCTATCACCATGCTTCCTCCCCGGACTCTGTTTACATTCCTCCCATCTGTTGCATTTATTTGTTTATTTTATGTTTATTTTATCTGACAATCCCCCGTCCTTCCTCCACTGCGCCCTTCTACCCATGACACAGATCCCAAAAGGCATCTCAGAGATGAAAACATCTTTGTTCATTTGTAAGCAAATATTCAATAAGAGCTTATTTAAAACTCATATTTCAGTTTGTTTTTAGTGGTTCGGACATCGCGGGCTCAGCAGACTCATTCAAGTCAGTCAAGTATCTGATCAGATGTGTAAGGTACATCTTAACATCAATAAGCTTCCTGAGCATAAGTGCCCTGTTATGAACATATTAGTAATATTGATTTGATGTTTTGTTTGATCTTCTTATAATGGGTGAATAAATAACAACTAGACAAGATGAGATATTATCAAAGCAAGTGTGGGGAGGGAAGGAGAGCAGAAGATAGACCGATATGTAAAACGGGGAGTGAAGCATTAAAAAGGAGGAAATACGAGGTTACATGTGGGGTCACCTGCTGAATAATCAACGGACTGCAAAATGTCAGAAGCTGCAGGGAAACGGTCCAGAACAGTTTCACAGCGTTCACAAGCTACTTTTAATACCACACGGTGATTTCACAAGATTCTCACTTGGAAAATAGATTTTTTAAAAACTCTGTATGATCGAAGCTAAAGGTGGAATTTGTGCTTAACTGTAGCTGCCGTTAGCTTGTTAGCTCAGTTAGCCGTGCAGCTAACGATACTATAGGCTGACTCTTTCTGGACTGGGAGCTCAGAGCAGCACATAGGGGGTTGTTGGTGATTACACCATTAGGAGGGGGAATGGGGATTACTAAGCAGGGAATGTCAGCGTGGAGCAACACCAGGACCAAAGCCAACAGAACTGGGCTTCAGAAGAAGAAAAAAAAACACAGTGTGGTGTCAGCAACTATGTGTCACCACGACGATGAACGTCAGATCCAGACGGAGTCAGAAGGACAGACACTCCAACAGCTTTGGGATGAACGGGAACGTCGTCCCAGAAGAGTTCTAGCAGCAAATGAACTCCCATGATCTTGAAATCACTTGTTCAGCTAACGTACTTAAATGGATTAGCTGATGAATCATACGGTGATAAGCTAACAAAGACTGTTTACTATGGAAAAGCCTGCTCCTGTCTGTCTCTGTCTAATTAGTGGACCACCGTCTGGTCAGTAGCGTCACTCCGCAGGGATGAGGCAGGAAGAGCAGCCTTCACGGAGGGGCTGAGAAAATGAAGAATCACAAGGCCCTTCAAGGGACAACAAATTCTCGTGTGAATCCTACACTGCCTGCAAAAACACACACGTACTCATACACACACACACAAACACAAACACAAACGTCACATGTATGATTCCACGCACCCACGAATGACCCATGGATGTACAAACAGTGAAGATATGAACCAGCTGTCGATAGTTAAATGGATGAGATGGATGTATGAGAGAGCAGCTCCATCGCGTCTTTGTAAGAGGTGGTTTGAGTAGACATTTGTCTAGTGAGACGAGATTCTTTATCTCTTATTAACCCTGGATCTAAATAAATCAGGGCTCAACAACACAAATATAAAAGCTCCAAATTTCTTGTAATTATATTTTTAAAAAGTAAAAACTGGGTTTTAAAATGAGACTTGAAGCACAATAAATAAAATCAGTAACCAATAAAAGCGACGAGCCTTACTTATGTCCTGATTTACATGTTTTTTCTTCAGTCATCTCATCCCTCTGCACCTAAATCTGTCTATCCCCGAAGGCCTCCTTACATTTAATCACTAAGAGCGGAAAGTGAAAGTGCCAGGCAGCAGTGTAGAAAGCTGAGGTCATCAGTCGTGAATGTGCTGCCTCCAACCGTCTCACACAGAAAAGCCTCTTGGATCTCAACCCGTCTGACATGAAGACAAAGTTTATTACTCGTTCGGCCTCTCAAATCCCGTCAGCTGCCACGACACCATCGACCATCAGCAGTGTAAAGAAAGTCTTTCAGTTCTTTAGACCACAGGTCGTCCTGCTAATGGGACAATCGCATTAACATCCTTATATCTCTGGTAGTTATCTCCTTGGTGTTTCCTTCATCTATTCTCCAACATGTGAACTTTGACCCTGACCTTTACAGCCACATCCTCCGTCTCCGTGGGTCTCATCTGCCGCCTGGTCGGCTGCTCGTAGTTGTCCATCTGGTAGCGCATTGGCTGCTTCCTGTTGATGGCTTTCGTCTTGAGGGAGATATTGAAGAGAGAAGAGATCTGAAGTTAGCATTAACTAATAAACTTAAGACTTCTCCTGCATCCCTCGAGTTGCCCCGGGGGAGAAGGAGTGCGGGGGTTCCGTCTGATAACTCTGCCCCAGAGGCTTCAATCCCACTGCGCCCTGTTCTTCTTATCCGGACACACCAAACATACAAACACACATCAGTATCTAAACTTTGATTGACTGCCGGTGCCATCACAGATGTCTGGTTTCAGCACGTAGCGTATCAAAGTACAGAAAGTTGAACGAGGTTTGCTCAGCTGTGATTGGAGCACAGACTAAAGAGGGGCAGATATCTGCACCGAGAGTTTCTGACGTTTGTTGTATGTATCCTGCAGAATATCCAGCACGTCACATCTTCTACATTTGCAGCCTGTTTCTACCGTCTCCTTATTATGATAGCTGAGCGGAGGATACATTATGTTCCAGGAACTCAAAGGAATATTCACTTTACTTGCTACAGCGTTTGATTGATTCAGTAATCTAATCAAAAAGGCGTCCCACCTCATCGTTTCCCACTTTAAGTTTCTAATGGATTCATGAAAGGAACGTAATGCAGTCGATACAAAATGGCTGCAAATGGGGCTTTCACATTAAGTCATAAAAGAATCAACAGGACAGCCAGAGAGGATGAAGAACTTCGCCGGAGCCTCGTGTTAGTTTTTGCATTCAAACAGCTTGTGTTGTCCTGACTGTCAGTCACTGAATAACATCTGAAGTAACACTCAGTTATAAAAACGGACGTGTTGTGTATTTGAAAACCATTAAACCTCTGAAGAGTTCTGTGAGTCACTTGGCTCGGCGGTCCGACTGTCCGTTTTAGACACAAACAGCGTTAATCCCACTGCAACATATTAAAGTCTTCTGGGCTGCAGTTCACTGGGAGGTGATGTTCACGAAGACCCACCACAGGCTCGTAAAGATAACAATTAGTCCTGAGAACAAATGTATCACTTTCACACCATGTGGTCTGTGCTCAGAACCGAACAGCAACAATGAGCAGCTTATTTAGCCGATTAGAGCTGAAGTTTGGGGATTTCAAGTGAAATCTAGAGACGTTTGAACACTTTAACTTGTGTTTTTTTTGTTGTACTACGCTGCCTGCAGAAGTTCAAAAGCGTCTTTCAGGTCGCTGAAATCTAGTGAGGATCCTGGGATGGTAACTAGAAGACCTAAGGCACCCATTGGTAGCAACAACGATAAATAAGGCTCCAAAGTTAGGCTAAAAACTGTCATGGCTATATTCAAAGAGGTCCTTCGACCTCTCACCTCAACATATCTGAATAGAAATGTTTAGTTTAGTTTATTTTTATGTGCAGTATAAATCTATATTTGCCTTGTGTATTTGAATATCTCTGTAAACTGGACTCCTTAATTGTTGAATTGTCTAAACTGGGTCGGACTGGAAAACTCTTGTGGATTCAATGAGCCCATATGTGATGATGTTAGCCCCCATAAGAGCAATTCAACTTTTTTTAAAAACAACTTCTTGTGACCTCGAGGATAATCACAACCTCATGAGGGAATTCAGAGGATGGATGGTTTTCATATGTACACGGACGATTAGAGGCTTTCGGAGCAATTCCCAGAAGAGAAGCGCTCGCCATCCAATCTCTAAAGAACAGAAAATCTATCTCGACAGCGTTCCTCGAGTTCTCAGTGTTTTAATTTTTGAGTATTTTTAAGAGGTTTAAGTGGAGTGATGTAGTCTGCAGCACTCAGGGCTGATGTTACACAGCGTTCCCTCGGCACCCTGTTAAAGAAAGCTGTCACTAAGACGGACACACGTTACCTGGACTAACACGGAAGGAATGCGCGCCTTGTCTGTCCACGAGGAAGCTCGAGCTGTTTAACTCGGCACATTAAAGCCATTTCTTGGCAACCCGAGCGCGCTTTGTTAACGCCGCCTGTTTTAAATACAGGATCAATGTGAAACCGCCTTCAGTTGGACTTCCTGTCTGCACAGGAAATCATCTCAACACTCACCATCCCAAAGTGCTTCTTTCCAGCTTCGAACGAAATCGGCATGTCTCCGTTCCTCCAGCTGTCGTCTCCGATTTCGTCGCTCTGAAGAAACTCGCCGAGCTTCTGGACGCTGCACACACACACACACACACACAGAGTCCACGAATAAGCACGATTATGACGATACCAACACCAGAAATCTCCCAGGAGGTTCGAGTTTCTCCTCACTGCTGTCAGGTTTCCCCCTCCAGCTGACCTCAGCAGCTCACACTCATGCACACAGATCACAGACACTCACCTGACCAGAGCTTTGACGGCGAATCTGACGACAGTGGAGAGCAGGAAGAGAGGCGTGACCAGGATGTGGAACAACGCCAGAGCGGCGAAGGCCTCCGAGGGACTGGGACCAGTTTTATTCAGGAAGTGATGCATCACGAACGTCTACGAGACAGGAACGTCTTAAATTTAACCATCCTCGTGCTCAGAAATCCTGGTTGGTTTTTACAAATCTTGTAAATTATCGTCTCACTACAAACGTGCTGAAACTTTCTTACCGCGAGGACGGCAGCGATGGGAATCGCAGCGTTCATGAAAACTGAGAGAGAAAACGGTCAGATTAGCTAACAGTGCTTCAGATTTGAACTTATGGAAATACTAATGATTATTTTTACTGTTAATTAATCTTTTCTTGATGAATCGATTGGCTGGTTGGTTTATAAAACGTCCAAGATATTGTGAAGTTAGTGAGACGTCTTTAAATGTTGATTTGTCCGTCCAGAAAACAAAAATATTCAGTCTTTCATCTTACTGGACATGGACGTGTAGAAAGCGAACGTCTTGAGGCTGGTGAGCTCTTTGCCTCTGGTCTCCTCCACGCTGTCACAGAAGATATTCTCCCAGGCGTACAGCTTCAGCAGCTTTATGCCCTTCAAGATCTCGGAGGTCTTTTTCAGGCGATCTGTGGAGTGTTCCTGAAGGAGACGATCACGTGTTAACCTACGCCATGTTCGGCTGACTGCTGTGAAATAAAGTGAAATTGAATCTGCAGCCAATAACAGACAGAGTCACGTAAACATGCTGCTTACTAGTGAGCTTTTCTGTGTGTCTGCCAGCTTCGTAGCTATGAGGTACTGGACCGGAGCCAGCAGGACTATGACTGACGCTCCAATCAAAGCACTCCAGCCCAGCAGATAGTAAAGCAGGATGACTCCCATCACAATCTGCAAAGAAACAGACTGTAAGAAAGAGTCTCCACACAGCCTTTAATGTGTGTGTGTGTGTGTGTGTGTGTCAGCCTACCTGGACAGGCATGGCCCACAGGTTGGGGCAGAGGAAGAGGAACCACATCAGCTGGTTGGTCTCGATCGCCACCAGGTTGTTGATCTGGCCCAGCGTCATCTCCCCCATCGACATGTTGGAGGTGGACAGACGCAGGATTTTGTTGTAAATCATCGCCTGGTAAATGAAACACACACACGTACAGTTACACACAAAGCCGTGTGCTGCAGAAGTATCCAGACAGACGTCGCTCACATTCATGGCGGATGTTTCACTCACCAGCAGCGCTCCCCGCAGGTTGATGCCCGTTTCTATGGTGACGTAGTACGAAGCCTGCAGGAAGGTCCTCTGCAGGATCAGAGCCAGGAAGAGGAGCACGGCCAGGACCGAAGTGTTCTGCAGCAGCTCGGTGGACGACATGAAGTACACGCCGAAATACGTCGCCTACAACACAACACACACACTCTTTATCCTCTGAAACTACAACTAATGTTCAAAACCTGATGGAAAATATTGATAATATATTAACAACAACATTTAACCATGACGTGTCCTCGCACTGTGAATGAGTTTCTACACTCATAAAGTATAAATCAGTATCAGACACAGTCCGCAGCAGCGAAAAGCTCGGTGTGATGCTCAGCAGACCTCTGCTGTATTAACCTGACACAGAGTGTGAGGTGAGCGGGATATTTTCCATGTCACTCAGTAATGCAGCGCCGCTCTGCTCTCTATCTCTGCTGCCCATTATACCCACTTTAAGAGTCAGGCACGGACCCGACAACAGCTCGCATTTAACACCGACGTGCAGCCAAATGGACCGAATAAAAATGTACTGTCAGTGCAGAAGCAGCGTCTGTTCTGCCTCTCCTCGCGGCTCCGTCTGTACTCTGACCTTTGGAAGAGGCTGGCATGGATTTAAGAGGAGTCGATGTCGGTGATCGGCTCTGCCAGCGCTTCTTCCCGCGCCAAATGGACCGTCTGTAACCGAGTCTGCTTTCTCTCCGTCTGATAGATATTACTGTTGTGTTGTGTTACTGCAGAGTAATACGGCTGATATGTGAACACCAGAGCAGATCCTCGACACAATGTTTGTGCAGATATTCAACTTAGAGCCAGAAGAATTAGTCAGATTAGTCCACCAACAACATCTTAGTTACACGATGGTGAACTGAACGTCTCAAACAGACTTCATTCCCAAAAATAAAAAAATACTTGTAGTTAAAGTCAAAGGCTAAAACACAACTAATACTTTATTTACTTAAGACGCAGCTTCAACCAGCAGCAGCCGTGTTTCCATCCAAATATGTCACAATTTAGCTGAAATTTGGCCACATTAATGTGGCTGATCGTTTGTTTCCATCCACTAACTGTCGGTTCAGGAGATAAGCCGACAAAACAACGAGATGACGTGATTAAAAGAGCGCCAGAGGAAGCTCAAGTGGTGAAAACAAACAGAACAGGAAGTATGCTAAGTAATAATACCATTTAACCATTTGATCATTTCCTGTAGACGGTCCCAGCGGTTCGGATTCCTGGTTTTCACCCTGCCGGCCCGGGTTTGTCTCTCGGTGTGAGAATGACTCCGTCAGGATCAATAACGTGGCTACTTATCCGAGTTTGTTTTATGCGTTTATGTTCATCAGTCGTGTGACTTCAAACTTTTCTAATGCGACACTTCAAAATACGGAAACTCGGCTACCGTCCAAAAGATTCTGCACATGCACAGTTTGAGTTTTCGACCCTCGACAGCTCGAGGGATATTTTTGGAAAGTGACGACCAGTCCTGACTTCTTCAGCGCCGTTTGAACGTTAACACTTCATGGGTTTGGTATCAAGTCTGAGGTGAAGGTCAGTGATGGAGTTGGGCACGTAGCATTCACGGTTAAAGTTAACTTCAGGGAACGCATGACGTCAGCACGGCTCCTCACGTGTGTGTGTGTGTGTGTGTGTGCAGTGTTATCCCAGCATCAGAACATCATGACGTCACAGATCATCTCAGTACAGCGCCGTTCACACACTTGCAGACACAGAAACAAACTGTTGGTGAGCGACGCCTCGGTGACATCAGTCTGGGAGTGAGTCATTCATTGGACGACATCAGTGCACGACCCGCGACGTCGCACTGATTCAGACTTCGTCCGCACACAAACACGGGTTTAAATTTCCAAAGCGATTTCTCTGCAGGGAAATTTAATGACGTTTGACTTTGTGAACTCATCACGAGCTGCTCAAAGCGACGCTGGATCGATTTCTGAACCAGTTTTCAAGTCAAAGCAGTAATTTTAGATCTCACAGCTGTCAGGGTCAGAAGGCGAACCCTGCAGATAGTTACTGTTTCACTACATAATACTGAAGCCACAGACTATTTATAGCAGCTATACGCAGCGCACTAAATGTATGTCACAACCTACTTCCAGCCCGCTCCGCTGCAGCAGCGAGGGTTTGCTCCACTCCAGGTACTCCCAAAAGATCAGACCTGAACTTGACTGTGTCACCGTACCGCCATGTATCCTTCACGCTGGGAGCTAAACTTTTCACTGTAGGCAGCAGCAGCTGCATCGAGAGAGAGGCGAGAACTCGGGACGGTTTTTCAACTTGTGTGAGCGGACAGGAGGCAAAGGGATCTTTCATGGACCACAGGCCTGGAGTCAGAACCGGGACTCGGCCTTTCGAGAGACTCCTAAAGGCTTAAAAAACCCAAAACCTGCCGGATGTCTTTAACAAGTGTAGGACTCAACAGGTCACACAAACAATCACCACTTGTTAAAATCTCGACCAGATAAATCAGGACAGACTCCGACCTTGCTCTTGTCTGGCATCACGACGTCCTCTTCAGTCTTCAGGTACTTCACGATGCCGGAGATGCAGAGCGGCCCGGCGAAGCCCAGCAGGTCGGCCAGGTATCGGAAGGTGCTGCTGAGCAGGATGGGACGACCGAACGCTCGATACATGGAGCGCCAGATCGACGGGGCGCGGTCCGGATCCTCAGCCGTCTGTGTGGACAGAAATGACAGTTTGTCTACTGCTGCCAGAAGACTCGGGTTCATCACAAAATCAGGTGGCGTCTGCTCACCCTCTGATCCTCGTAGGCGTCTTTGAGCCGCAGGTAGTTGGTGAGGGCTCGCATGGCGATGGGCAGCTTGCCGATCTTCTTCAGCTCTATCGGCCTCTTGTGGGCTCCCATGATGAGAGGATTCATCCACCAATATGTCGCCTAGAAATGTGCCAACAATTTGTACCAGTTACTGCAATCTGCTGCCAAAGCGGCGCCCTAATGACATTTGATAATGATTACGAGACGTAAACATGAAGTTCTGACGTGTTTAACATCCAGACTTGTCTGACTGTCTACCTTGGACAGCAGGTTGACAAACGGCTGCAGGAAGCGAACCCCTAAATCCTGTAAATCTTCAGGTGGTTTCACCTTTTGCGGGTTGGCAAAGAACACGTATTTCTACAAGGAGAGAAAAGGACACAACACAAATATGTTACGATGAAAGACCAGAAATACTTTTTATGGACGCCAAACTCCAAATGAAACACAGGAAGTGACGACCCGCCTCCTTCAGATGTGATTCATTACCCTGACTCTGATGACGTTGATCTCCACGGCCATCAGCAGCCCGTACAGGAGCACCAACAGGGCCGTGATGCAGAACCTCAGGTGCTGGGGTCCGACTTTGTACTCTGCAAACTTCCACAGTTTGATGGACTTGGTGAAGAACGCCAGCACCCAGTAGATGAACAGGACTGTGCGGAAAGCGGAGCGGTTGGTTTGGGGACGGATGAAAGTTAGCATCGGGCGCTCTGAGTGTTTGAGTCTTACCGAGCAGCAGTTTGGGGAAGTTGGACGTCTCGATGTTGTGATAGTAAACCACCGACGTCGTGGCTGCTATGAAGCCCATGAAGGCCGGCATGAAGAGGTGGAGGTGGTTGGTGTCCATCATCCTACAGCAAAGGCAAATAACAAATAGAATTAATATGGACAGTCAACACTCGCTGTGATTCATACATATGAGAGTATGCAGTGTTTGGAGTGTTTGTGTGAGAAGATATCTCTCTGAGGTCTCACTTGTTGGAGACGATGCCCTCCGCGAACTCGCAGACGTGGACGAACAGCAGCGAGAAGGTGAGGATCCACCTCAGGTTGTGTCCGGGGAAATGAAGCCATGTGTTGTGATGGATCTGGACCTTCGAGCTCTGACTGCCCCAGCCTGACGAGGGACGGGAAACACCCCGTTAGAGCTCAGCATCGCAGGCTTTAATGCGCTGACAGGACTTCTTACCAGGTTTGTTTCTGCTCTTAACTAAATGGATCGCGGCCATTTTGCAGGCTCGGGGGACGAAGGCCATAAAAAACTAAAACCAGGAAGCATCAATTAGCGAGTCCTCGGGGAGCCGGCCGAGGGCTTCTGGTCAGAACTATTCCCATAAACTACTGTGTGTACACACACACACACACACACACACACACACACAGAAAACAGAAAACCAGCCTCTCAGTCAGTGAACGTTTCTCTCTGCACAGTAAAATACCACAAAAACAACAATAAATACATTTTCCCTTCTGTCTTTCCTTTCCTCCTCACTTCCTTCCTTCCTGCCTTTCTGATTATTACCAAACTCGACCTCATCGTTCAATATTTATTCCTATTTATATTCATATGTTTGGATCCAGTTTGACCGTTTTTAGTGGAGCTTTGTTGACTGTTTGTTTTAGCGTTTCCTGTCCCCGCTCGACAGCGAGCTGCTGCTCTAATCTACCCTTCAAAGCAGCTTAAGGTTCACACAAGAAAGTGCCTTAAAACGTGTGTGTGTGTGTGTGTGTGTGAGTGTGTTAACACATCTGCTCTGTCCGTCAGATGTCATGGAGTTACAGATTATTGAAACACAGCTCAGTGGGAACCGACACGTTCAGCTTTAATAACTTTTCATCGAGCTGTGGACGACTAACCAAGACAGGATGAGCACTGTGGGACGCGTCTCAGTTGTAGCCTGTAGTTGCTCTAAAAATAAGATTGTGGAATGTCCAGAGTTTTTAAGTAACTCGTCTTCGGGAAGTCCAAACAACATCTAACGAACACCAACTGATCTTTACTAGAAGAGAAGAGCTGCTAATCCTCGACCTCGGGATCAGCTCTGTCCCGACAGCTGCAGCGATCTCTGAGACTGTGCAGCAGAAAAAAGGTGAAGCTCCGAGAGGCTCAAACAGGAAACACTTCAAACATCTGTCAGGATACACATTACGCAGGCCGTGTGACTTTTTCCTGCAGACGCACTCAAACTCTGCCGTGTACTCGATTCAGATAATTATGAAAAAAAAAAAACAACATCCGAAGCTTCTAAATATTTACTCTAATATTTAAATGTTTATTTCTTCATGTTGTCCTTCCAGCTGTGGAATCTTTCTTATCCTTAGCCAACATACAGACACGAGTGTGTTCGTTATCTTTACCGATGAAGAGGATGGGGAAGGTGATGAAGAGCAGGAAGACATGTGGAACCAGGTTGAGAGCGTCCACGAAGCAGCCATTGTTCAGCACGCCGGCGTTCACGCTGTAGGCATTAGTACCGTTGTCGTTGCCGCAAAACGACAGGGCCATGCCACCACCCGGCTGCTCCGCGCGAGCCGCAAGTCAATCTGTAGAAACACAAACCATCAGCTCACATGACGCAAATCAGTGACTGCGAAACGTTTTATGTGTTATATCATCTGACTCAGAGGTGCTTTAGTTTGAACTTTGGAGACTCAGTCAGACATTTCCGTGGCATGTCACACATTCAAGTGCACACACACACACACACGAGGCATGAGAGTTATTTCAGGGACACGGCCCGGCTACATGCCCGCCGGCTTAGGGTGCATAAATGTTACACATTGGAAAGGAAACAAGGACTTTAGATTCAGGTAGTAACTGTCTGGATTTAATGTCCACTGCGCTGAATCCAAGAGGTTCTTTTAACGTTTCAGATGAGTTCACTGTCGCAGACAAACTTCTGATGTTCGTGTAAAATCCTAAAGTTTTGCTCGAGTTGCGGCATGCTCCCGTCGTCTCGATCGTTTGGTGTAGTGTGGTTGTAAAACTCAATCCGAGCCGTCCGAGGTCGGTCTATTTCTTGTCCTGACGTTCCAATAAAATCAAACATTTATTATTATTCCCAGCTGAATCTAGTCTTGTAAACAGTGACCCCGTGACATCTTCAGTCTGTGCAGCATCATAAAAACTTCACCAACAACTAAAAACAAACAAATAGTTCGTCCTTACTTCAAAACTACAATCTGAAATGTTTTTATGTCACATTTTTACATCAGCGTGTCGGTGACAAGTGGCAACATCAGCGCCAAAGACTGCAGTTCCTCTAACGTCCACTTGAGGCTGGCTCCAGCAGTGAGTCAGTCTCCATAAGTCCCCATGTTAGACAGCAGAAATAAACATGTTTACAGCCTGGTACAAAAAACAGTTTTGGTCTCTGTAGCTAATTTCCCCGTTCATAACAACTGTACTGAGGGTGAATTTATATACAACTCACCTGTTCACATTATATTAAGGCTTAAAGTTATGCAGGATTAAGAGCGTGGACACTTTGATTGACAGGTGGCTAGTTTACAGATTACAGATTTACTAGTCTTTACAGATTTTTTAGATTAGTTTAGAGGCGGAAGAAGCAGGACTACAAAGATGGCCACTGAAAGCTGCATCTGGCGGCCATCTTTGTTTTGTATATTTGGCGCATCATTTGGCTTCAAACTGCGACATACCGAACATATAAACTCATAACGATAATTTATCATGTCGTAGATGTAATTCGACAAAGTTTTGATTCATTTTCGTTAATATTTTAAACTTAGCAGCATCGAAACTGACTTAAAACCGCCATAAACTGACCGCGATACGAAAATGACGTCATATTTCCCGCCACATTTTCTCTCAAATGACAAATTTCTGTTTATCATTTTTTTTATATTTTATTTAATATTTTACTTCCATATTAATGCCACTTCAGCTGTTATTAAAGCGAGCTTACTAACACATGAAGCAGTATTATTAAAGTGGAGCTACATGACGGAAACATGGACGTTAATGGTCCGTTAAAATATGTAAATCCAGCTGACAGATATGTAAATTAAAATCCAGCTTTAACGTTAAACTGCCGCCACATTCATCAAAATTATTTAAAATAATAATAATACAGGCTAATTTACGAGACAGACCACATACACAACATTATAAAAGTGTCTTACCTCGGAGAAAAGTGATAATCCTTAACGACACCGTTTCATTCCTGATGCCTGGATGTATTTTTTTAAAAGAAAAGAAGGAAACAGACAGAAGAAAAAGAAAGAAGAGTCAAAGAAACACAATACAGAGAGTTGGACTGGGAAAACTTGATTATTTTTAGCCCCCCAGCAGAAGAGCATCAGCTGCTCCGCATACTGCCGCCCTGAGCGCGGTGTCAACGACACCCAGCACACACGGAGCTTCCGGCGGCGTCCTTCAAAATAAAAGACTAAAAAGATACTTTCTTTTACGTACATATTAGAAATATTAAATAAAGCACAAAAGGCTCAGTCCATCTCTCTTTCCGCACATTTCTTGTCACTCTTCAGCTGTCTCTATACAATAAAGCTCAAAAAAGACCAAAAAAGAAATGGGTATAAAACTATCAATGTGTACCAAACTATGTAACTTTTTGCACGTTACAAGCTAAACATACCAAACCAAGCATTAGTGTCTGGCTCGCAGGCCTGTCAAACAGCAACTTACATTAAACAGCATGTGGAGATCTTTTATCTTTTATGGTGTTCTCAGAGGGAAAGAAATCATTGGAGGCATGCCGCCCTTGTATGTATGAGTATTGGTATGTATTCAGTATGTTTTGCATTGTACTGCCCTGTCATGTTTACCTTACTGTGACTGTTTTGCACCTGTATTATTTGTTGTAGTGTAATAATTAGCACTTAGCACGTTGCACATCCTGGGTAAGTTCATGCATTATTCCATGTCCTTATATTCTCATTATGTGCTACACGTACCATCGTGTTTTTAAGGAGTATTTGACTATTTCAGGTATATGCTAGACATTTAGTTGACTTTCAGCTCCATCCTAAAAACTTTCTTTGTTTGCTTTTGCTCTTTACATTCATAAATTTACACCAAAGTTCCCAAATTATCTAGTGATATTTTTTGTTTTATTTTGAAGGTGTAAACTACGTAATTTCCGGTCAGAGCGTGCTTGACTTTGGCGAGCTTCATACGTCATTGGCTGCTATCATGTTTCCAAACTTGAACCAGTTGAGCGGTGAGTGGGAGGTTTATTAAAGCCCGCATCAACAGCCAACTGACATGCTGAAGTAACACCAACTCATCTAGTTACAGACCTCTGAAATATAGTCTACTCTGTGACCTAATAACCATCATGCACCTGCATCAGGTGTTGCATGAACAAACATCATTTTAATCTATCAAAATAACAAATTAAAGGACAAAACCTGAGCATGAACCTGTTTTTATTTCTGCAACATTACATACGCACAATAATAATAATATTTATGACCCAGTCTTGAATCTGTGATCTGTATTTTGGCTGCAGTTGGCTGTGAATTCATGCCTGTATGAGAGAGGATGCGGGATTCAAACGCATTAAAATGCGTGGGACAGAGGTCACCTGAGTGCGTGCACCTGAACACATCCATCACTGTCGACCGTGTGGTCACATATTTATGTAAACTGCTGAATCCGGATGCCAATATCACAGAATACAGTCACAAAAATATCGAGAACCGAGCTGGTGACCTACAGCGACGTTCAAAACTCCGTTTGGAAATGAAGCAATTTAACGTTTTTACGCCTACACTCAGATTTACGTAGAATAAACTTGGCTTCTTTGTGTTTTTCTAAATCGGCTTGATTCACTCCAACATTCGGCACGAATCAAATTAACGTAGGATGATTCACATGTGTCAAACTTTGAACTTTTTGCACTGCCCCGTTTGGAAATCCCTCCACGAAAACTACCCCAATCCACAGGGAGCGTTAAAGGAGCCCAGCGTGAATCAAGCTCATATCTCACAGAAATATATATAATTATTGAATAATATGGAAGCCGAATTGAACATTCACCTTTTCGTCATACATATATCAAATTGACATATATTTCTATGGTGTATAATTCTGCTGAGAGGCGGGTGGGGTTAAATTACAGGATTTTCCCATGAGGTCTGGTGTAGGCTGTGTGGCTTCACGCCATAGTGTCTCTGTGAACTGAAGACGTCGTGTCACACCACGCTGAGGATGCTGACGCCTGGTTGTGAATGACAGAAGGGTAAAAAAAGGGGAAGACCTTCCCCAACACTTACCCGACCTCTGACGCAGATTTGCGGGCTCTCACTCGGGTCCAATCGCCCCCTTTCACCGGATCTTTAATCCCCGTGTGCGGCGTCTTCACGCTGAAGGCACGATGGCAGGAAATGCCTATATGTTACATTTACTGTCGTGTCCGCTCAGACACGGTGTTATGGCGTCCAAGCAGCTCGACACACTCACACACACACTCACACACACTCCGATACGGTGGCTGGCGTCTTTCTTTCTGCAGAAATTTCTCATGTTGCATGACAGCAGCATGTGCAGATGTAGGTCAAATTAAAGCCGAGTGAGCAGCACGGAGCTGAGTGTGCTCTCCGTTTGTTTTTAATCATGCATTTAATGTTAAAACGAGCGTTTGTGATGTTTCATGAAATAATCAGCGCGTCCTCTGACAGGAGAGGTGAGCTGAGGGTCAGCTCTGCAGCAGGCTGAGGATTTACATCAGACATGTGCTTACATGGTGAAAAAACTGAAGAAGATGGAAAACCAGTCTGTTAAACACACCTGCACAGTTCTCTGTACACCTGCGCTGCATTTTATTTTGAAATATGACTGGTTGCTTTACAGCACAGGACAGGTAGAGGGCGCTGTTCAATCAAAACCATCAGGATCATCACACACACACACACACACACACAACACACACACACACACCACATATACACTAACATGCCATCACAACACAGCTGTAAATGGAGAATCGAGGCCGGCAGAGAACATAAACACGTTTAAACCTCAAAAAATGAGAGCAAGCTCTAGTTACTGCATGTATCTCATGACTTTAACCTATAACTGCATCACACATCCTGTTGTACTCATGACATATATACAGTACATGACAGTAAAGTCATGTAAAAGCAAAAACACAGTTCAACATCTTAAAGTCTGTGTAAAGTCTGAGTTCATCACCAAAGAAGAAAGTGTCATTAACCACACAGACAAATCTGAATGATTAAAAACATCGACAAGTTTCTGAAATCAGGTGAAAATGAACGCCCGGCTCCAGGACTGTGGGGGCGTGTCCTCTGAAGGCGTTGAAGCCACGCCCACTCGCGGGAGCAGTCGAGCGGCCATTTTGAAGCGACTGAAACGTGTCAGATGAGTTCAGAAAATGACACGACTGACTCTGAAACATGTCATCGAGCCGCCCTTTAAGGACCGCCCACAAAATCCTGGACTGAGAACTGTTGTTTAAAGTGTTTTGTTAGCAACATATTTAATGTCTTTTGCAAGAAACCTTCACACAGGCTTCAGTAATTATCTGACTGTCATCCCCAGGAGGGCGGCCCAAAGTGTGTGTCAGGACCTCTGGGTCCTCAGCATGACCACAACATGTTAAATAAAGGTTATGGACGTTCGAATTTGGAGCCTGGGACTCTGTTCACTGTCGTCTCCCAGCTGAGAGGCCGCAGCCTGAGGGGGGGGGCAGCAGCTGAACCGGAGAGGGGTGGTGGTGGTGGTGGAGGTGGTGGTCATATGTGAAGAGTGTGTGTGGGAGGATTTGTGATCAAGAGACTTCATGACTCTGTGTGTGTGTGTTTACATCACAGTTAGGGACAGTGTGAGGAGATTCCCATCCACCAGTGTTTCCCAAGAAAGTATCAAGGGAAGAGCTTAACCTTTGACCCCTACACACACACACACACACACATAGCCTTTAATCTCCCCGAGGGTCTGACAAAAACTCCCACTCGCCCTCTCTTCCTCTGTTTCTTTCATGCACTCACATACAGTAGGAAAGAAACATAAAACCAAACAGCTGTTCAACTTTCACCTTTGACCTTCAGGTCGCCGGAGGAGGAAGTAGCACTTGTGACCCGTCGTCACAGGAAGACCCTCGGTGACACCCGCGGAGACGGATGACGGAGATTAAATCATTTCTGTGAATAAATAAGAGTTCAAACGATGAAACATTTTTTTAAAATCCCAACTGGACGTTCTGATTGGTCCGTGATTTATCAAGTGTGTCCGTAAATGTGTTTTTTTTATGTGTTTATGTGTGTGTGTGGCGTTTGACTCGACAGCGTGAGAAAGCTTCGTCCTGAGGGAAGTGTTTGACCGACACGCCGCCCCAGAACAGGAAGCGAGGACCCGTCTCCAGAACAAACACACATTTGTCTGTCACCATTAAACAACAGATGTAATTCATGTTGATCCACACTGACCTGTGATCAGGTGACCTGTGATCAGCTGACCTGTGATCAGGTGAACGGGTCTCTGTCAGTCGTACGTCTGTTCTCACACTATGTAACTTTGGGCTTTGCGCTTTACGGCACTAAGTCACACAGCACCAACTATTTCACTGATTCTGGTGAAACTGGATCAGATTTTATGGAGAAAATGTTTCCTGGTTTTCCCTCTGATGTCCTCCGGCTGCTCCGCCTCAACTCTCTGTGATTTACAGAGTTTATGATGGACAGTGAAGTAAACTGCTGACAGCTGTAGCTGCCGTTAGCTCAGTTTGTTAGCCAGGCTGTGAGCTCAGAGCAACAGGGGAGTGTTAGCATTTGCACGACCACCGGGAAGACAAGATTTTTTAGGCATAGCCTTGTGTCGTGCCAGAACAGGAGCTGGACAACCAGGCAATGCAACCAGCAGCTCTATGGACATAATGACAGAGGAGAAAAGACTGAAGAGGACGCTGATGGAGGAAGAAGAATGACATAGTGAGCGAGCGAGAAGCCGTCAGTAGATGCTGAGAAATGTCGTTGAAGAAGTGGAAAATTTGACTTTCAGATCATTAAATATCTGATATATCTGGATATCTGAACCAAATTTCATGGCAATCCTTTTAATAGTTATTGAGTTATTAAGTTTGGGCCAAAATAAAGGACAGAACAGACAAGTCTTCGTTGGCCAAAACTGTCGCCACTTTTTTAAAGAAATGTCCCAAATTTTCAATTAATTTCCGCCCTTCCAAAAATGTTCTCACTTTATAAAAATGTCCTCACATCGGTACTCAAAATCCAAAATGTCTCACTCTTGCCAAAACATCCTTTCTTTCCAAAAAAATGACCTCACTCTGCCAAATAAACTCAATTATACAATAATAATTATCTAACAAAAATCGCCACTTTGCCAAACATTCACGTTGTCCAAAAACCTAATTTTCCAAAAATGTCCTCACTTTGCAGGCTTAAAACTCAAACGGGTCCCCACAAACACACACACACACACACACACACACACACACACTCACACACACACTAGTTATTAGTCTGCACTGCCACCTTTTGGTGACGTAGTGACACTTACTTGAAACTGTTGCAGCAGCAAACATAAATCAAACTTGAACCTGAACACTGGAGTAAAAGTTTTTCATCACGTCCTCCGTCAGCCTCGATGTGACATCATCATTATGTGTTATTGTCTTTGACACTTGAAGGTCATCAGGCAGACAGCAGAGATATCAGGAGGCAGGAAAGGTTTATCACACATTCAAAACTTTTCTCTCTTTTATTTTTGTCTTGGATTGTTCTGCTCGGTGAAGCCCGTTATTCGACGGCAGCCAGCCGTTAAGTGTGTGATGAAAGGACGCCGATCTGAGCGCGACGTGATTCCTGCGGATTAAAGGAAATTAGTTCCATTTTTAATCATTAACACAAGCAGATGTGACAGAACACAAAGCGCCTGACAGCTCATGCAAAGTCATAAACATCAGGAAGGTAAACCCACAAATGACACCAGCTGCTGATTAGTGGAGTCGAGGTGAAAACCTTTTAATGACAGAGAATTCAGCACATCAGGATGAAGCGGCGTCAAGTTAATCAAATAAACATAATTTTATGAGTTTTTTTAGGTTATTATCATGAACATGGTCCCATCACAGCATTACACAGTTAAAATCACACGTCTGATACGCTTCAATCAAAGATTTCTAAAGATATCTATAGCTCATTAATATTTAACCTCGCTTTAAAGGTGTAATATGTGTTCTTTCCTATGTGGCCTGTGTTATGAGAAGCACACACAAAAAACACTTTGACCACTAGAGGACGTCCTTGTATCAGGTTAGTTCAGTGTAAATGCAGCTGAGCCCGTCACAGTCTGAGGATTTTCCATTGATGGCATCTCTCAGCCAACGCTGCCTGTCACTGCTCATAATGCCTGCAGGCCTGTTCAGTGTATCACTTTAAGGGCAACACAGCACAGACGCAGACGCCGGCGGAGCCAGAAATGTGATAGCAAACATATAAAATAACCTCACATGTGGACAAAAGTGAACATTTTTAGAATCTGCACACAAGCAGCTTTTCTACCAGAATTCCAAGAGCCAAGGTCACTTTCCTGTGAATTAAAGCAGCCACGAGTCAACAAAGCAGGTGGAGGGTCAAGAGGTTTGTGGATTTAACCCCTCAGGGTTCTATCAGTGGTCCTATCAATTGCTTCTGCAATCATGGGCACGGATGGTTAAATATCAGGACTTATTCGACTGGTCCCCAAACATTATGGCTCGAGACGCCTTAAAACAAACATCTACTCATGACAACCCGTCTTGCATACGTCCAGTAATGTTTCACAATCATTTTCAAGCATCAGGTAATTCACAAAGAAGCAAAGATTCGACACACCTGACCTGTTAATTCTCTGATTTGTCTTCATTGGGGTCAGAGCGCCCTCGTTTGGGACCCATTGTCCTAAATAATTAGAATGATGATTAGTGATTAATCCACAAATTAATTAACAGATACAGATAAATGTTCAATATCAGCAGTGAGTTCATTCCAATATTGCCGTTTTTAACGTTTGTTTTCTGTTTGAAGAGCGTCTAGAACACCTTTCCTTTGATTTATGGCTCTGGCGTGTTTATCCTGCATAGCTCAAAGGACGGGTCACAGATGAAAGCAGCATCCACATATACTGTAATATCATACGTGCAGTTATTTATTTCCGTGGGAAACACTGCTGAGCGTGCTTCTCGTTTTTCAGCGAAATTTTGCGGCAGCCTTGGGCAAAAGGCCAGATAGGACGTTCTGCGTTCTCTCCCCTGGCACACGGTGTTCAGGTCAGCCTTCGTCAAGGGCGGAGGGGCGTTGGGAGCAACGATTATAGAGGTTTGTACTCATATCTAAGCTTTATTCACAGTTAGAACCAGAGAGAACTACAAAGGCCACAATCACGTCAGGTCTGGTGTCACCAAGCTGTTTGATGGACATCATTTATAATTATTGTAGATTTGACTTCTACTGTAGCCTCAGCTTCTCATGCAGCAGCTACAGTACAATAAAAAAATGTTTTTAGCCCTCAGTGGAAATCAGAAAAAGACAAAAACAAGCTACAACTTCATATTTAAAGTTCACGTTGAGTTGAAATAAACTTTTTTCTTTCTTGCCTGAGGCGCCTTAAAAAAAGCCTCAACAATTCAGTCTGACAAAGATTGCAGGAGGTGGATGGCGTCTTTATACTGAGTGTTGTGTTTTTGTCATGAACTTACTTTTGAACAACTCTTTCATCACGTTTCATGGTCCAATAATTCTTTATTAATCTTTATTTAACCTGGAAATGTCCCTTTGAGATTAGAAATCCCCTTTTAAGGGAGTCCTGGCCAACAAGGGCAGCAGGACAAACTGAGAACAAGTGAATTAAAGACAGACAGACAGTTTTACAACAGCCCAGTACAAGCCAAGAAGCCACCAGTATTGATTTAAGCAGTGACACCCCAACGAGTCCGTCTCCACGCAGATTTAAAAGTACTCAAAGAAATCCAATCATGGAGCCTGAAAATCTAATAATCTAATAATCCAATCCAGTATGGTGACTGCGGTTCTCCACTTGTCAGGATGGCCGAGTGGTCTAAGGCGCCAGACTCAAGGTTCAACTCCTTCCTGAGCAAAAAGGGACTTCTGGTCTCTGAATGGAGGCGTGGGTTCAAATCCCACTCCTGACAGTTCTCCTGTGTGTTTATTTCTGCTGTGAAGTTGAACATTTTAACGTGGGGACTTATGGAGACTGACTCACTTCTGGAGCCAGCCTCAAGTGGACGTCCGAGGTTGCCAATTGATCCGAACCCAACAGCAACAACCCGACAGCGTATTCCATTGGTATATTAAAGTAAACAGTGCGTGCTCCTGCAGGTTGCTAAACCAGCCCATCCAGACCAGGTTATTTATTATATTTTTAATGTTATCTCACGTTACAATAAATAAAAAGGTATTCTTGTAATAAGAAAAGGTTGCGGCGTGTAAAATGTTGACGTAAAGGGATTAAAAACATGAGCGACGACAGCCACAGTCACCTTTTATGCTGGATGTCATTTTCTTGCATGAAAAATGTGCACGTTTAAAAATACTTTCAGCTCCAAATATCAGCAGTCAGCACCTTCAAGCCACCCACATTAACGTCAGCCTTCAAACACTGATGCAGGTCCAACCCCGTGCTGCCTTCCCCAACCTCCGAAAATGTTTTATTAAATGAATCGCCCGTGATGTTAACGCTTCAGTCAAATCTTTACCAGATCAAAAAGACAAAGCACGGACTTTATCAGCGTAAATTATTTAGTGAATCCCGTGACAGGTGGAGCTTGGGGACAATGAAAGCGAACATACCTGTCATCCAGCTTGTTAAATATGAACAAATCGCCTTCTGGATACAAATGGTGTAAGACCTTGGGCCAGACTTGTGGGGATGTTGCTGCGTCCTCCGGCAGAATACTAAACAAGGATTTTTGGTTGTGTGAACATGGATGCACTGGAGGTGGATTAGCATGTAAACAACGCCGGCAACATCCACTAAAAACAATCCCTGCAGGGCGATTCATAGTCATGAAGCGACGAACACCGGTAGCAACGTGCACACGCAAACATGCACTGTACATACATCCCCGAACAAAGGCTATAAACAGGCCATCAACCCACACCGGTGCACACACACACTCACTCTACTCTTGCTGGCAGTAATCAGAGTGCAGTGTGTTTTTCTCAGCGGTGTAATTCATCAAAGTGACGGCTGCCAATGAGTCTCAGTCAGCCAGACAGCCACAGCTAATCAATCATCAATCTACCTGCTCTTTGTTTCACAGCCCTGCACAAGTCACCGCCGCTATATTTTCAAGACACACGCACTCAAACACACTCGGCTCATGGTCACGTTTTGTTGTTCCTCTTCCCCCGTCTGGGTCAGTGCGTGGAGCAAGGCACCGACATGGTCTGATGTTAGGGGTTCATTTCCCTGATTGGGCCGTCATCTTTTGAGCGAGTAACTAATCGAGGAGGTGTTATGTTTGTCGAAGACATTAAGAGCTGATGGAAGCTGCCATGAGCAAACGATAACCGGTTCCCTGCTCGCCCAGCTCCAGTTCTGGCACGACACTGGCTCCACTCCCACTCACTGGCCTGAAACCGCCTCTTCCCATTGGTCAAAAACACCTGTAGTACCAACACTAACACTCGTTCGGCTAACAAACTGAGCTAACAGTGGCTACAGTTTAATTCACTGTGTATCAGGAAACTCTGTAAATCACAGAGAGAAAACCTCCATAAAATATTTCACGAAAAAATCAGTGAAATAGTTGGTGGTGTGTGACTCTGTGCCATCATTCCCATCAATACCAGACTTCATTACGTTTCACTGCGAATTAAAAAGTGTCATTAGCGGCACTACTCGTTTTCAACAGTTGGCAGCGCTCTAAGAATAAATAGTGTGGCGGACGAAGGCATTTGAAGTGCGGGGGCAATTAATCTTTTCCTGCACATTGGCGGCGTTGTTAACAAGTCCTGTATTGATGTAAGTAAGATATTCTATTTGTTCCTTAATGGACTTGAGGAATCGCTCAATTTGTTTCTTCCATAATTGCAGAGAAGATGAACCCAGTTCTGTATGATTCCCTCCAATCAATACTCACTTTCCAATCCTGTATCCTGTTCACAGGCGGGAACATAAATCGGTGCATCAGCGAATGTAGTTTGTTGTGGGTTTAACTAACCTTTGTCTCGACCGTCTTTACACCCCATTCTCAGCACAAATCTGCTTATATAAGGTTATTTTTGGATACATAAGTCGTGTTTTTATCATTAAAAATAAGAATGTTTGAAGCTTTTCTTCTGGCATGCAGGATCATTGCTTCAAACACAAAAACACTGTTGCTCTGTCTCTTCAAAGGCTTCGTTACAGAGACGTGAGAGAAAATGTTTTTTTTACACAGAAAGAAATGGAGTGTGTGGAGTGGGTGTACTGCAGAAAAAACAGCGTCATTACATCAGGAAGGACTGAATGGGAGGTTTTAAATAACCCAAATGCACTGTGGTTCATTGTATTGTCCCGCTCCCCCATGCTATTCAATTCACATCCCACCTCTCTCTGACACAAAGGAAGGTTAGACTGATGGACTGTATATTGGTTTGAAGATGGAGGCAATGTTTTGCTTTAAGAATCAGGCAGGTTGTATCAGTATGGAGGCTTTTCTATAGTTGGAACCAGACATTCAATGCCTTAACAAGATGGTAAAACACCTACAATAGGCCTTAAGTATGAATAACCAAACAATGAAAACAAAGAACGTTACTCCTCAGTGGACTCCATCTCTACGGAACCCTCCTCTGGACCTGGATACAAGTTCTCCTATAAAGAAACAAGGTAGGCCCCCTCATGTAGACCCAACTAGACCTCTGAAGGTGTGCTGTGGTATCTGGAACCAAGATGTTAGCAGCAGATCCTTTAGGTCCTGGAAGTTTGGGAAGTGGGGCCTCCATGGAGAGGACTTGTTTGTCCAGCACCTCCCATGGGAGCTCGATTGGAGTGATATCTGTGGAATCTGGAGGCAAAGTCAACACCTTGAACTGATTGTTGTGTTCCTCAAACTATTCCTGAACCACGTTTGATTTGTGGCAGAAAGAGGCCTCTGCCATCAGGGAATCAGTCTGCACTGCTTTGGTAGGGGGGTTCGTGTCAACTGTTAACTATTTCAGTAGTTTGAGTTCAAACCAAATGGGCCATCCTTCACTCCCCATGTCGATCAATGACCCCTGGCCTCCCTTGACCTTGTCGCCGGTTCGAGAGCTTCAGTTTTGGAGAGCCAGTCAACCAATCACATTTCAGCCCTTATCAAAGTTGCTCCAATCCTTAAGGTTGCCCATTTTTCTTGCTTCTAAAATCAACTTTGAGGACAAAATGTTCATTTTCTGCCTGATATTTCTCGACCACAGATGACAGATGCCATGATAACAAGGTAATCAGTGGTACTTGCCTCACCTGTCGGTGCTCATAATATTCTGGCTGATCAGCGCACGTTGCCTGGGAGGGAGGTATCCCTCACTAGCCTGCTTTGCATACCTCCCACTGGGGCTTCCTCAAGCACCGCTGGGGGTTGGGTTGGGTGTGCCTGGTGCTCACCTCCCTGGTGGTCTGGCTTTTCTACTCACTGCTGTATCGTGTCATTCTGATTGTTTTCCAAAGGGAGTGTTCAAACATGTTCACACTAAATCTCATCTACACATCCAACCTTGAAATTTATGCCTTTTAAAGGAGACATATCTGAAGCTGATCTAGTACTTGCAGCACAGTCTCCTTCAAATCCTCCAGCGAGACTCCTTTTATGATAGACTGTATCTCTGTATATCTGTTTTCCTTAAGAGACAAGTATGAAATAGTGATTTAATCGAGGGGTCGATGCAGCAGTGTGGGAATTACACGAGTCGTAGCTGCCAGGTAGCATTTATGACGCTCAATCAAATCTTTATTTTCGACTCATGTCGTCATCTTACGAGAGAAACTGAAAAATATGTCGATAATAACACCTATGTGTCGACGGAGGTGATTACAGACCGAGGCTAGGAGACTATATCTGTCGATGGGTGTTTTGATGATGGTGAGGACAAAGAAGAGATTGTTTCAGTGTGAATGGCTTTTAGAAAATAATCTAGTAAAGCGACCGTGGACTGCATCTCAAAGAGCAGCCGAAGTCCTGAAAGCTTTTATTTGGGGAAGTGACAAGAAACATCAAGCGAGGCCAACAACAGGAGACGTAGCAGCCAGCTAACATTACTGACTAGTCCAGCAGCAGTCAGCCCAGCTCGGCGTCTGTCTTTCAGCCTTTTATTTCACCAACCACTAAAAGTCAGTCCCAGATTTACTCTTACCACTTGCCCTGCTCCGGTTCTTGCACGACATTGGCTCCCTTCCACTGTAAACCTCCTATAACTGAACAAAACGCTCGTGGTGCAACACTAACCCCTCTGCTAGCAGAGCTAAAGGTCAGCTAACAAACTGAGCTAACAGCAGCTAACAGCAGCTAACAAGCTGTGAAATGGTTGTTGGTGTGTGACTTAGTGCTGCAAAACAAGTCAGTGTAGCATCAACATGATGAATATATTCATATATCTATTATATATCTGTATTAATACTAGTCAAATATACACACAGAATAAATCTTTAAAGTTTAAACCTTCATTTGAAATCTTTAGTGCTCATAAACTTTCATTATTTTCTAGAAATGTCCACATTTAAATGCAGCTTCAGTCTGGTCTGGCTCCCTCTAACGTAAACAGTTCGTTTAGATTATGAGATTTTTTTTTATTGGCGAGGAAACACAGCTAATGTTTACTGAACATCCAAAATGAAGAATAAACTGAGTTTCAGATTGACGGAGGAGAATATTATGAGTGAACGTGTGTGTGTGTGTGTGTGTGTGTGTTGCTCTTCACTGTCCTTCAACAGTTCAACAATCTCATTTACATACTCATAAATCATTCACATCTGACATCTCTTCACACACACACACACACACACACACACACACACACACACACCTGTGGGTGCTGTAATAATGAGGTGTTTGAATACCTCTTTCAGCTCAAACAAAAATAGGCCACATTCTGATGCCTGGATGGATGATTCAGTCTCCCAGTTGCCAAGTGGTGTAATAAATGTGCTGAAATCGCTGGTCAACAGTCCAGAAAGGCGGTTCTAGCCGCCCAGACTGAGTATGATCACCTTTGTTTCTCACGTCAGGATGGCCGAGCGGTCTGAGGTGCCAGACTTGAGAGTTTATCCTTCCTGAGCTAACAAGGAACTCTGTGGATGGAGGCGCGGGTTCAAATCCCGCTCCAGACAGCAGTGAAACTATTTCCCTGTGCTCACTCTTTTTGCCTCTGCCAGCTAATCTAAATATGGACAAAAACGTAAATCATTGGTGAACCTAATGAAGCCTGATTGCTCAAATAAGGCACCTCTAACCACACCCACCTGTCAATCAAAGCGTCCACGCTCTTAACCCTGCATAACTTTAAGCCTTAATATAATGTGAACAGGTGAGTTGTATATAAATTCACCCTCAGTACAGTTGTCATGTACGGGGAAATTAGCTACAGAGACCAAAACTGTTTTTTGTACCAGGCTGTAAACATGTTTATTTCTGCTGTCTAACATGGGGACTTATGGAGACTGACTCACTTGCTGCAGCCAGCCTCAGGTGGACGTTTGAGGAACTGCAGTTTTTTTGGCACTTAAGTATTCATTTTCCAGCCACAGGAGGCTGCTGCTTGGAGATTAATGAACAATTAAAACAGGAAGAAAACGACATGAGAGCCATGTCGAAGGTCATACCAGACCGAGTGAGTGTGTAGCAGTAAATGAGCCCGCTGAATTCAGAAATGGTTTATTTAATTCCTCATGAATTCAACTTTTGATTTGTAAGACGAAGGGTGAGTTCATTTTTCTTTCAAAAGTTTCACTCTCACTAAACTTTCTACATTGTGTGACAAAGTCCTTCACACTGTCTATCTAGTCTTTTTTCCAATGCCATATCACTGTTCGCACTGAATGAAATATTCAACTCCAGATACCGCAGCACTGTCCTGTGCACTGTTTTATACCCAAAATTCATCTTGACATATAGTCTGTGGTGTTGTTGAAAACTTTAGGGTCTCTACTAGAATTTCAAATAAAGGTCTGTGAGTTTGAATAATAACCAGCTGCATAAAATACATTTGTTATGATGCAGCAGCTGAAGGGGCATGCAGATCAGAAAATACTTTTATTTTGACATTTCCCCTGCAATACATATTCCAAACAGTTAAAATAAACGTGTACTTTAGATTGTGGACTCCTCGTTGTGATGGTTTTGGAGCTGTTGGTTGAATATTGCAGCATTTTTTTTTGGTGTAATCTAAATAAAAAATTCTGTTGTATTTGTTTGAGCTTGACTGCTAAACATTTTTCATGTAACTTTACCACCACATGTCACACACCACCAAGTATTTCACAGATTTTGGTGAAACTGGATCATATTTTATGAAGGAAATGTTTTCTGATGTCCTCTGGCTGCTTCCGGCTCAGTTTGTTAGGTGCTGTTAGATGCCGAGTTGGACCAGTAAGTAATGTTATCTGCTCTGCCATGTGCTGTTGCATGGCTTCAACATAAGGGCACACGTCTTTTTATAGATGTGATTTAATTTTAAACTGGTTCTGTTATTTTGTTCTGGCTCCATGCAAAGATCGTTTGAAGACGGTCATTTAGCAGGAATGTATTGTCCGTGGATGACTGAGCGAGGACACACGGGGTCAAAGGTCACGGGGTCATCATCGGGCTTTGAGTGAGGGCAGATGGGCTTAACGCTGCATGTGTGATGGAGAGAGATCAAAAGACATCTGAAGAAACAACAAGAACAAGAGCAACCTTTTAAAAATAGGACGGGAGAAATGTGACGTTAGCAGTTTTTTTTTCTCTCCCTTAGAACAATGCCCTTGACTTTAGACTTCTCTGCTCGTTGGAGACAATGATGTGTGAGTTTTAGAGAACAATGCTGATTAAAGCAGTCTAGTAGTTCATAGTTTGGTAACTTCTGCAGAACTGGGTGACTCCTGTGTGCACGTGTCAGGATGGCCGAGTGGTCTAAGGCGCCAGACTCAAGGGTTCACTCCTTCCTGAGCAAAGGGACTTCTGGTCTCCAAGTGGAGGCGTGGGTTCAAATCCCACTCCTGACAAAGATTTTCAGTCATTGGTTTTTCACTTACCACATGCTGTTCATTATCCAATCAAACCCTGCTGTGTCAAAACAACAGTTCAAGACTCCTCAGACTCCTTTTTGGTAACTATTTAGTACCCAACGTTGTGAACTTCTTTTGAATCAGCTCTTCCTGTGCTTCATTCTCCTTCCTTGTACTAAAACCCTCTCTACCATGCATGTGTCAGGATGGCCGAGTGGTCTAAGGCGCCAGACTCAAGGTTTCACTCCTTCCTGAACAATGAGGCTTCTGGTCTCCGAATGGAGGCGTGGGTTCAAATCCCACTCCTGACAGGCTTTTAACACAACTTGGTTGTATGAAGTTCTCAAAGTCTGGCCTTCTTCTTACCTGATTGTCACCTCATCACATGGTGTTTATCATCCAGTGCTTCAGGATCTTTTAACCATGATTCCCCTCTTAAGTCCAGCTCTGCCTTCTACTATCTTCTACAGAAGTATCTGACATCTGTGGATGACCTACCTGTGCATGTGTCAGGATGGCCGAGTGGTCTAAGGCGCCAGACTCAAGGGTTCACTCCTTCCTGAACAAAGGGACTTCTGGTCTCCAAGTGGAGGCGTGGGTTCAAATCCCACTCCTGACAGACTTTTACAAAGTTGAGTCAGCTCATCATCCAATCACCTCCTGCTTTATGAAACACCGGTTCACCTTGTGAATCCTGTTCATCCCTGCTCTTCCTGTGTTTCAGGAACTGCTGCCTGTCATTCCTCTACCACGTCCAGCTCCACCTCATCCTACAACCTTCTCCCTGAAGTATCTGACAATCTACCCAGAACTGATAACCCAACATGCCAGGTCAGGATGGCCGAGCGGTCTAAGGGCTGCCAGACTCAAGGGTTCACTCATTCCTGAACAACGGGACTTCTGGTCTCCGAATGGAGGCGGCGGGTTCACATCCCCCGTCCTGACAAAGATTTCAGTCATTTTGTCACTTAACGACTACTGTTCATTATCCAATCAAACCCTGCCCTGTGTCAAAACAACATTCAAGATTCCTCCCTCCTTTTTGTAACTATTTAGTACCACGTGGGAATTCTTTGAACTCTCCTGTGCTTTTCCCTTCCTTGTACTAAAACCCTCTCCTTTACATGTGTCAGCATGTGCGTCTAAGGCGCCAGACTCAAGGTTTCACTCCTTCCTGAACAATGGGCCCTCAAACACTCCTGACAAAGGTTTTCAGTCATTGGTTTGTCACTTACCTCATACTGTTCATTATCCAATCAAACCCTGCTGTGTCAAAACAACAATTCTAGATTCCTCAGACTCCTTTTTGGTAACTATTTAGTACCCAACGTTGTGAACTTCTTTTGAAGCAGCTCTTCCTGTGCTTCATTCTCCTTCCTTGTACAAAAACCCTCTCCTTTAGTATCTGACTCTACCATGCATGTGTCAGGATGGCCGAGTGGTCTAAGGCGCCAGACTCAAGGTTTCACTCCTTCCTGAACAATGGGACTTCTGGTCTCTGAATGGAGGCGTGGGTTCAAATCCCACTCCTGACAGACTTTTAACACAACTTGATTGTATGAAGTTCTCAAAGTCCGGCCTTCTTCTTACCTGATTGTCACCTCATCACATGCTGTTTATCATCCAGTCACCTCCTGCTATGAAAGACCCGATCTTTGGTAACAACGTAAAGGTGAAATCCTGTTTACCTCTGCTCTTCTTGTGCTTCAGGATCTTCTACCCATGATTCCCTGCTTAAGTCCGCTTAAGTTCTACTATCTTCTACTGAAGTATCTGACATCTGCAGATGAGCTTTCAGCACACGTGTCAGGATGGCCGAGCGGTCTAAGGCGCCAGACTCAAGGGTCTTGACTCCTTCCTGGAACAAAGGGATTTCTGGTCTCCAAATGGAGGCTGTGGGTTCAAATCCCACTCCTGACAGACTTTTATAAAGTTGAGTCAGCTGTTCATCCCTGCTCTTCCTGTGTTTCAGGAACTGCTGCCTGTCATTCCTCTACCACGTCCAGCTCCACCTCCACCTCATCCTACAACCTTCTCCTGAAGTATCTGACATCTACAGAACTGGTAAACCCAACATGCAGGTCAGGATGGCCGAGCGGTCTAAGGTGCCAGACTCAAGGGTTCCCTCTTTCCTGAACAAAGGGATTGGTCCGAATGGGGTGGGTTCAAATCCCACTCCTCACAAAGATTTTCAGTCATTGGTTTGTCACTTACCACATGCTGTTCATTATCCAATCAAACCCTGCTGTGTCAAAACAACAGTTCAAGACTCCTCAGACTCCTTTTTAGTAACTATTTAGTACGCAACGTTGTGAACTTCTTTGTAAGAAGCTCTTCCTGTGCTTCATTCTCCTTCCTTGTACTAAAACCCTCTCTAATATCCATGTGTCAGGATGGCCGAGTGGTCTAAGGCGCCAGACTCAAGGTTTCACTCCTTCCTGAACAATGGGACTTCTGGTCTCTGAATAGAGGCGTGGGTTCAAATCCCACTCCTGACAGGCTTTTAACACAACTTGATTGTATGAAGTTCTCAAAGTCTGGCCTTCATCTTACCTGATTGTCACCTCATCACATGCTGTTTATCATCCAGTGCTTCAGGATCTTTTACCCATGATTCCCCTCTTAAGTCCAACTCTGCCTTCTACTATCTTCTACAGAAGTATCTGACATCTGTGGATGACTAACCTCGGCACGTGTCAGGATGGCCGAGCGGTCTAAGGCGCCAGACTCAAGGATTCATCTCCTTCCTGAGCAAAGGGACTTCTGGTTCTCCAAGTGGAGGCGTGGGTTCAAATCCCACTCCTGACAAAGATTTTCAGTCATTGGTTTGTCACTTACCCCATGCTGTTCATTATCCAATCAATCCCTGCTGTGTCAAAACAACAGTTCAAGACTCCTCAGACTCCTTTTAGTAACTATTTAGTACGCAACGTTGTGAACTTCTTTGTAAGAAGCTCTTCCTGTGCTTCATTCTACTTCCTTGTACTAAAACACTCTCTGATGTCCATGTGTCAGGATGGCCGAGTGGTCTAAGGCGCCAGACTCAAGGTTTCACTCCTTCCTGAACAATGGGGGCTTCTGGTCTCTGAATAGAGGCGTTGGTTCAAATCCCACTCCTGACAGACATTTAACACAACTTGGTTGTATGAATTTCTCAATGTCCGGCCTTCTTCTTACCTGATTGTCACCCTCATCACATGCTGTTTATCATCCAGTGCTTCAGGATCTTCTACCCATGATTCCCCTCTTAAGTCCAGCTCTGCCTTCTACTATCTTCTACAGAAGTATCTGACATCTGTGGATGAGCTTCCAGCACACGTGTCAGGATGGCCGAGCGGTCTAAGGCGCCAGACTCAAGGGTTCACTCCTTCCTGAGCAAAGGGACTTCTGGTCTCCAAATGGTGGCGTGGGTTCAAATCCCACTCCTGACAGACTTTTACAAAGTTGAGTCAGCTCATCATCCAATCACCTCCTGCTTTATGAAAGACCGGTTCACCTTGTGAATCCTGTTCATCCCTGCTCTTACTGTGTTTCAGGAACTGCTGCCTGTCATTCCTCTACCACGTCCAGCTCCACCTCATCCTACAACCTTCTCCTGAAGTATCTGACATCTACAGAACTGGAAACCCAACATGCAGGTCAGGATGGCCGAGCGGTCTAAGGCGCCAGACTCAAGGGTTCACTCCTTCCTGAACAAAGGGACTTCTGGTCTCCGAATGGAGGCGTGGGTTCAAATCCCACTCCTGACAAAAATTTTCAGTCATTGGTTTGTCAGTTACCCCATGCTGTTCATTATCCAATCAATCCCTCCTGTGTCAAAACAACAGTTCAAGACTCCTCAGACTCCTTTTTAGTAACTATTTAGTACGCAACGTTGTGAACTTCTTTGTAAGAAGCTCTTCCTGTGCTTCATTCTCCTTCCTTGTACTAAAACACTCTCTAGTATCCATGTGTCCGGATGGCCGAGTGGTCTAAGGCGCCAGACTCAAGGTTTCACTCCTTCCTGAACAATGGGGCTTCTGGTCTCTGAATAGAGGCGTGGGTTCAAATCCCACTCCTGACAGGCTTTTAACACAAACTTGATTGTATGAAGTTCTCAAAGTCTGGCCTTCATCTTACCTGATTGTCACCTCATCACATGCTGTTTATCATCCAGTGCTTCAGGATCTTTTACCCATGATTCCCCTCTTAAGTCCAACTCTGCCTCTATACTATCTTCTACAGAAGTATCTGACATCTGTGCATGACTAACCTCGGCACGTGTCAGGATGGCCGAGCGGTCTAAGGCGCCAGACTCAGGTTCACTCCTTCCTGAGCAAAGGGACTTCTGGTCTCCAAGTGGAGGCGTGGGTTCAAATCCCACTCCTGACAAAGATTTTCAGTCATTGGTTTGTCACTTACCCCATGCTGTTCATTATCCAATCAATCCCTGCTGTGTCAAAACAACAGTTCAAGACTCCTCAGACCCTTTTTTAGTAACTATTTAGTACGCAACGTTGTGAACTTCTTTGTAAGAAGCTCTTCCTGTGCTTCATTCTACTTCCTTGTACTAAAACACTCTCTGATGTCCATGTGTTCAGGATGGCCGAGTGGTCTAAGGCGCCAGACTCAGGTTTCACTCCTTCCTGACAATGGGGCTTCTGGTCTCTGAATAGAGGCGTGGGTTCAAATCCCACTCCTGACAGACATTTAACACCAACTTGGTTGTATGAAGTTCTCAATGTCCGGCCTTCTTCTTACCTGATTGTCACCTCATCACATGCTGTTTATCATCCAGTGCTTCAGATCTTCTAACCCATGATTCCCCTCTTAAGTCCAGCTCTGCCTTCTACTATCTTCTACAGAAGTATCTGACATCTGTGGATGAGCTTCCAGCACACGTGTCAGGATGGCCGAGCGGTCTAAGGCGCCAGACTCAAGGGTTCACTCCTTCCTGAGCAAAGGGACTTCTGGTCTCCAAATGGAGGCGTGGGTTCAAATCCCACTCCTGACAGACTTTTACAAAGTTGAGTCAGCTCATCATCCAATCACCTCCTGCTTTATGAAAGACCGGTTCACCTTGTGAATCCTTTTCATCCCTGCTCTTACTGTGTTTTCAGGAACTGCAGCCCTGTCATTCCTCTACCACGTCCAGCTCCACCTCATCCTACAACCTTCTCCTGAAGTATCTGACATCTACAGAACTGGTAACACACATGCAGGTCAGGATGGGTCCGAGAGCTGGTCTAATGGCGCCAGACTCAAAGGGTTCACTCCTTCCTGAACAATGGGACTTCTGGTCCTCCGAATGGGAGGCGTGGGTTCAAATCCCACTCCTGACAAAGATTTTCAGTCATTGTTTGTCACTTCACCCCATTGTGTTCATTATCCAATCAATCCCTCCTGTGTCAAAACAACAGTTTCAAGACTCCTCAGACTCCTTTTTAGTAACTATTTAGTACGCAACGTTGTGAACTTCTTTGTAAGAAAGCCTCTTCCTGTGCTTCATTCTCCTTCCTTGTACTAAAACCCTCTCTGGTATCCATGTGTCAGGATGGCCGTAGTGGTCTAAGGCGCCAGACTCAAGGTTTCACTCCTTCCTGAACAATGGGGCTTCTGGTCTCTGAATAGATGCGTGGTTCAAACTCCCACTCCTGACAGGCTTTTAACACAACTTGATTGTATGAAGTTCTCAAAGTCTGGCCTTCTTCTTACCTGATTGTCACCTCCATCACATGCTGTTTATCATCCAGTGCTTCAGCATCTTTTTACCCATGATTCCCCTCTTAAGTCCAGCTCTGCCTTCTACTATCTTCTACAGAAGTATCTGACATCTGTGGATGAGCTTCCAGCACACGTGTCAGGATGGCAGAGCGGTCTAAGGCGCCAGACTCAAGGGTTCACTCCTTCCTGAGCAAAGGGACTTCTGGTCTCCAAATGGAGGCGTGGGTTCAAATCCCACTCCTGACAGACTTTTACAAAGTTGAGTCAGCTCATCATCCAATCACCTCCTGCTTTATGAAAGACCGGTTCACCTTGTGAATCCTGTTCGTCCCTGCTCTTCCTGTGTTTCAGGAACTGCTGCCTGTCATTCCTCTACCACGTCCAGCTCCACCTCATCCTACAACCTTCTCCTGAAGTATCTGACATCTACAGAACTGGAAACCCAACATGCAGGTCAGGATGGCCGAGCGGTCTAAGGCGCCAGACTCAAGGGTTCACTCCTTCCTGAACAAAGGGACTTCTGGTCTCCGAATGGAGGCGTGGGTTCAAATCCCACTCCTGACAAAGATTTTCAGTCATTGGTTTGTCAGTTACCCCATGCTGTTCATTATCCAATCAATCCCTGCTGTGTCAAAACAACAGTTCAAGACTCCTCAGACTCCTTTTTAGTAACTATTTAGTACGCAACGTTGTGAACTTCTTTGTAAGAAGCTCTTCCTGTGCTTCATTCTACTTCCTTGTACTAAAACACTCTCTAATGTCCATGTGTCAGGATGGCCGAGTGGTCTAAGGCGCCAGACTCAAGGTTTCACTCCTTCCTGAACAATGGGGCTTCTGGTCTCTGAATAGAGGCGTGGGTTCAAATCCCACTCCTGACAGACATTTAACACAACTTGGTTGTATGAAGTTCTCAAAGTCCGGCCTTCTTCTTACCTGATTGTCACCTCATCACATGCTGTTTATCATCCAGTGCTTCAGGATCTTCTACCCATGATTCCCCTCTTAAGTCCAGCTCTGCCTTCTACTATCTTCTACAGAAGTATCTGACATCTGTGGATGAGCTTCCAGCACACGTGTCAGGATGGCCGAGCGGTCTAAGGCGCCAGACTCAAGGGTTCACTCCTTCCTGAGCAAAGGGACTTCTGGTCTCCAAATGGTGGCGTGGGTTCAAATCCCACTCCTGACAGACTTTTACAAAGTTGAGTCAGCTCATCATCCAATCACCTCCTGCTTTATGAAAGACCGGTTCACCTTGTGAATCCTGTTCATCCCTGCTCTTACTGTGTTTCAGGAACTGCTGCCTGTCATTCCTCTACCACGTCCAGCTCCACCTCATCCTACAACCTTCTCCTGAAGTATCTGACATCTACAGAACTGGAAACCCAACATGCAGGTCAGGATGGCCGAGCGGTCTAAGGCGCCAGACTCAAGGGTTCACTCCTTCCTGAACAAAGGGACTTCTGGTCTCCGAATGGAGGCGTGGGTTCAAATCCCACTCCTGACAAAAATTTTCAGTCATTGGTTTGTCAGTTACCCCATGCTGTTCATTATCCAATCATCCCTCCTGTGTCAAAAACAACAGTTCAAGACCTCCTCAGACTCCTTTTTAGTAACTATTTAGTACGCAACGTTGTGAACTTCTTTGTAAGAAGCTCTTCCTGTGCTTCATTCTCCTTCCTTGTACTAAAAACACTCTCTAGTATCCATGTGTCCGGATGGCCGAGTGGTCTAAGGGCGCCAGACTCAAGGTTTCACTCCTTCCTGAACAATGGGGCTTCTGGTCTCTGAATAGAGGCGTGGGTTCAAATCCCACTCCCTGACAGGCTTTTAACACAACTTGATTGTATGAAGTTCTCAAAGTCTGGCCTTCATCTTACCTGATTGTCACCTCATCACATGCTGTTTATCATCCAGTGCTTCAGGATCTTTTACCCATGATTCCCCTCTTAAGTCCAACTCTGCCTTCTACTATCTTCTACAGAAGTATCTGACATCTGTGCATGACTAACCTCGGCACGTGTCAGGATGGCCGAGCGGTCTAAGGCGCCAGACTCAAGGGTTCACTCCTTCCTGAGCAAAGGGACTTCTGGTCTCCAAGTGGAGGCGTGGGTTCAAATCCCACTCCTGACAAAGATTTTCAGTCATTGGTTTGTCACTTACCCCATGCTGTTCATTATCCAATCAATCCCTGCTGTGTCAAAACAACAGTTCAAGACTCCTCAGACTCCTTTTTAGTAACTATTTAGTACGCAACGTTGTGAACTTCTTTGTAAGAAGCTCTTCCTGTGCTTCATTCTACTTCCTTGTACTAAAACACTCTCTGATGTCCATGTGTCAGGATGGCCGAGTGGTCTAAGGCGCCAGACTCAAGGTTTCACTCCTTCCTGAACAATGGGGCTTCTGGTCTCTGAATAGAGGCGTGGGTTCAAATCCCACTCCTGACAGACATTTAACACAACTTGGTTGTATGAAGTTCTCAAAGTCCGGCCTTCTTCTTACCTGATTGTCACCTCATCACATGCTGTTTATCATCCAGTGCTTCAGGATCTTCTACCCATGATTCCCCTCTTAAGTCCAGCTCTGCCTTCTACTATCTTCTACAGAAGTATCTGACATCTGTGGATGAGCTTCCGGCACACGTGTCAGGATGGCCGAGCGGTCTAAGGCGCCAGACTCAAGGGTTCACTCCTTCCTGAGCAAAGGGACTTCTGGTCTCCAAATGGTGGCGTGGGTTCAAATCCCACTCCTGACAGACTTTTACAAAGTTGAGTCAGCTCATCATCCAATCACCTCCTGCTTTATGAAAGACCGGTTCACCTTGTGAATCCTGTTCATCCCTGCTCTTACTGTGTTTCAGGAACTGCTGCCTGTCATTCCTCTACCACGTCCAGCTCCACCTCATCCTACAACCTTCTCCTGAAGTATCTGACATCTACAGAACTGGAAACCCAACATGCAGGTCAGGATGGCCGAGCGGTCTAAGGCGCCAGACTCAAGGGTTCACTCCTTCCTGAACAAAGGGACTTCTGGTCTCCGAATGGAGGCGTGGGTTCAAATCCCACTCCTGACAAAAATTTTCAGTCATTGGTTTGTCAGTTACCCCATGCTGTTCATTATCCAATCAATCCCTCCTGTGTCAAACAACAGTTTCAAGACTCCTCAGACTCCTTTTTAGTAACTATTTAGTACGCAACGTTGTGAACTTCTTTGTAAGAAGCTCTTCCTGTGCTTCATTCTCCTTCCTTGTACTAAAACACTCTCTAGTATCCATGTGTCCGGATGGCCGAGTGGTCTAAGGCGCCAGACTCAAGGTTTCACTCCTTCCTGAACAATGGGGCTTCTGGTCTCTGAATAGAGGCGTGGGTTCAAATCCCACTCCTGACAGGCTTTTAACACAACTTGATTGTATGAAGTTCTCAAAGTCTGGCCTTCATCTTACCTGATTGTCACCTCATCACATGCTGTTTATCATCCAGTGCTTCAGGATCTTTTACCCATGATTCCCCTCTTAAGTCCAACTCTGCCTTCTACTATCTTCTACAGAAGTATCTGACATCTGTGCATGACTAACCTCGGCACGTGTCAGGATGGCCGAGCGGTCTAAGGCGCCAGACTCAAGGGTTCACTCCTTCCTGAGCAAAGGGACTTCTGGTCTCCAAGTGGAGGCGTGGGTTCAAATCCCACTCCTGACAAAGATTTTCAGTCATTGGTTTGTCACTTACCCCCTGCTGTTCATTATCCAATCAATCCCTGCTGTGTCAAAACAACAGTTCAAGACTCCTCAGACTCCTTTTTAGTAACTATTTAGTACGCAACGTTGTGAACTTCTTTGTAAGAAGCTCTTCCTGTGCTTCATTCTACTTCCTTGTACTAAAACACTCTCTGATGTCCATGTGTCAGGATGGCCGAGTGGTCTAAGGCGCCAGACTCAAGGTTTCACTCCTTCCTGAACAATGGGGCTTCTGGTCTCTGAATAGAGGCGTTGGTTCAAATCCCACTCCTGACAGACATTTAACACAACTTGGTTGTATGAAGTTCTCAATGTCCGGCCTTCTTCTTACCTGATTGTCACCTCATCACATGCTGTTTATCATCCAGTGCTTCAGGATCTTCTACCCATGATTCCCCTCTTAAGTCCAGCTCTGCCTTCTACTATCTTCTACAGAAGTATCTGACATCTGTGGATGAGCTTCCAGCACACGTGTCAGGATGGCCGAGCGGTCTAAGGCGCCAGACTCAAGGGTTCACTCCTTCCTGAGCAAAGGGACTTCTGGTCTCCAAATGGAGGCGTGGGTTCAAATCCCACTCCTGACAGACTTTTACAAAGTTGAGTCAGCTCATCATCCAATCACCTCCTGCTTTATGAAAGACCGGTTCACCTTGTGAATCCTTTTCATCCCTGCTCTTACTGTGTTTCAGGAACTGCAGCCTGTCATTCCTCTACCACGTCCAGCTCCACCTCATCCTACAACCTTCTCCTGAAGTATCTGACATCTACAGAACTGGTAACACAACATGCAGGTCAGGATGGCCGAGCGGTCTAAGGCGCCAGACTCAAGGGTTCACTCCTTCCTGAACAATGGGACTTCTGGTCTCCGAATGGAGGCGTGGGTTCAAATCCCACTCCTGACAAAGATTTTCAGTCATTGTTTTGTCACTTACCCACATGCTGTTCATTATCCAATCAATCCCTCCTGTGTCAAAACAACAGTTCAAGACTCCTCAGATCTCCTTTTTAGTAACTATTTAGTACGCAACGTTGTGAACTTCTTTGTAAGAAGCTCTTCCTGTGCTTCATTCTACTTCCTTGTACTAAAACCCTCTCTGGTATCCATGTGTCAGGATGGCCGAGTGGTCTAAGGCGCCAGACTCAAGGTTTCACTCCTTCCTGAACAATGGGGCTTCTGGTCTCTGAATAGAGGCGTGGGTTCAAATCCCACTCCTGACAGGCTTTTAACACAACTTGATTGTATGAAGTTCTCAAAGTCTGGCCTTCTTCTTACCTGATTGTCACCTCATCACATGCTGTTTATCATCCAGTGCTTCAGCATCTTTTACCCATGATTCCCCTCTTAAGTCCAGCTCTGCCTTCTACTATCTTCTACAGAAGTATCTGACATCTGTGGATGAGCTTCCAGCACACGTGTCAGGATGGCCGAGCGGTCTAAGGCGCCAGACTCAAGGGTTCACTCCTTCCTGAGCAAAGGGACTTCTGGTCTCCAAGTGGAGGCGTGGGTTCAAATCCCACTCCTGACAAAGATTTTCAGTCATTGGCTTGTCACTTACCCCATGCTGTTCATTATCCAATCAAACCCTGCTGTGTCAAAACAACAATTCTAGATTCCTCAGACTCCCTTTTGGTAACTATTTAGTACCCAACGTTGTGAACTTCTTTTGAAGCAGCTCTTCCTGTGCTTCATTCTCCTTCCTTGTACTAAAACACTCTCTAGTATCCACGTGTCAGGATGGCCGAGTGGTCTAAGCCGCCAGACTCAAGGTTTCACTCCTTCCTGAACAATGGGGCTTCTGGTCTCCGAATGGAGGCGTGGGTTCAAATTCCACTCCTGACAGACATTTGTTATGAGTTTGGTTGTACAAAGTCTCATCCTAAAGTGAAACTTATTAACCCAAAATGTGCTCAGGAGAAGTTTCTTCCCACAGTCTCTCTCCAACACAAACTGAGTTATCGTGTGCAGATACTGTTGAAAGTGAACATGAAATATTGACTGTTCTCGTCTGTCAACAGTGATGTTGAGTCTGAACATGACCAGACGCTGCAAACAAAAATAAAACAGGCGGCAGTGTGTCCGATGCAGATCTACATAATGTGTACTGACAGTGTTTGCATGTGCTCTGTTTGAGAACACACAGTAAACACAAACACACACACACTCAGCGTGTGTTAACAGCTCACTCCGTCAGCCAGTGAACCCTGCAAACCATCCAGACATTCATATGATCGTCGAGTCAAACACACACGCAAAACACGAGACAGGCTAATTAACCAGTCAGACGAGCAGAAAGACAGCTTGTCAGCCGAACAGGAAGTAGTTTGTCAGCGAGATCAATCAGTCAGTTAGACACTCAGTGATTTAGAGACGTAATGAATCGGTATGATACACTCACTGTGTATGTGTGTGTGTTGTTTGTACACGACGTAGTATCTTTTTCTTTGTACTGCTTCCCTCTTCAGAGTATGTGTAGTACATGCAGTACAGCGTTACCTAAAGTAACAACTACAATGACAACACAACAAGGATGCATGACAACAACGGACTGGGCACGTCCATTAAAAATAAAAATAAGTCAAATATATTTGCATTATATTGAAGTGAATATTTCACTCAGTGTATTGAAGATTCATTTGAATATTAGAAATCTTGTTCTTGCTTTGGAGAGCTGATATCGTGGCGCAGAAGAGAGACTTCAGAAGGTTTGTTCAGCCGAAGGGAAACAAAAGCGGTGAGATGTTGCATTTTACAATCAGTTGCTCAAAGGCAAACAATGTAACAACTTGTGTAGAAGCGCGTGTCGGTGTCAGAATCTGCAGCTCTCTGCCTTTATTTGCTTATTTTGCTGTGTTTGCAATGTTTCTTTACGTCAACCTTTGGGCAGACGGGATCTGAGGTCGGGATTCGAGCGGGTCACATTGTAGTCTCCTCTGCCGCGCTGACACAGGACAAAACAACAAGCGTGGGGACACACATGGAGACGAGCTATGTAGCACTGCTCATGGGTGATCGTACCCGGAGCCCAAAGTTAGGTACGGACGTACGAATGACAGAGACACCATTCACCTGATTACAAGTCAGTGTAGCATCAGCAGGATTTAAAATTTGTCAGTCCAAACACGAGATTGTCTTTCTCTCTAAGCTTTCTTTAAATGTCCTGTATCATATGTATTCCTGTATCATACAATTTCTTTGTTAAATTGCTCAGGAACAGGAAAACATCGAATGTTTTGGTTCATGTTGTAGCCACAGTTTTTCAGCTGTTCGTCTGTGTGGGTCTTTATTCTGAACGTAGTCGTTTTGTTTTGTGTTTGCGAGCTTGTTTTTATGTCATTCATTCATACACTACACTTTTTAGGTATTTTTTAATCTGCGTATCAATAAAATCTGATTTTTTTGGCACCGCTTGATCCTGGAAATGTTCCTCAAGTGGCTTTTTGTTGTTGTTGGATTGCCACCAAAGTTTTTCTTTCGTTAATTTCTCATTTCTCTGCCCTGCATGTGGCTCGCAGACTCAAGCTGATTCATTCATATACTAAAACTCTTTAAAACCACTTTGTGATTTGGACTGAATAGAGGAAATTGGGGCACTCTTGAGGACTTAAATCAATATAATCTTGTAGAAAATACACACGTGTTGTACATACATCTGTCCATCAGGGCTTTAACCTCGTTCCCAGCTCATGACCTTTGACCTTTCTCCACCCAAACACAGCAATCATTCCTGCACAGCAACACGAATCATTCCTGCCATACCAGGCGACTTGCACAACTTGAAGTTGTTCTAACGCACCCGGTGCCTACTGTAACATTCAGGAGACTTATGAAACAAAAGGTTAGGCCCCTGAATGGCCCAGTGTCAAGGATTACTTCTCAGACAAATTCTCCAACAACAAAGCCTCCATTGTGCCCCGCCAAGCCCTCGAATTAGCAGCGGGGGCGACTGCACGCTTAACTGAGCTTGACAGCGCGACGACCACTCTCCCTCCCACCAGACCGGACCAGACCTCTGTGAAGGTTTCCTCAGATTGCTTCAATTTCAAACATCTAAAAAGATCGAATGAGAAAGAAAAAGTCAGAATGAAAGGAAAAATAAATACACTTCACCTCTGGGGGGTGTAAGATTATTATATATGTGGATTAAACCGTGAAAGTAGGTTTTAATCTAAAGCGTGGATTAAAGCTGCAGCACGAGCAACATCTGTCACCAAAAAGCAACAAGTTTGTTTGTTTGCTCGTACTTTATTAAAGGCAGAGTTCAAACAGTCATCACTCCAGTATTAAAAATACAAATACTATAATCTTTTATTCTCTTTATTGTGATTTTAAAAGGTTTTCTTTAATAACTTTCAATTTAAACCCATGGGACCGAGTTTAATCTGCCACCGTCAAGCCGGAAAACAATACAGAACAAGACTTCCTGGTGGAATTTTCAAAATAAAAGCATATATGTTCTATACTGACAGAAAATGGTGTGAAGTTTGCACAAAGCATGGGACTACTGGAAAATTATGATTTATTTAAAAGGTTTTCCTAATTTCAGACATTTTCTCACCAAATATGTGATTTTTTGACCTGATTCAGCTCCGTTCATACGCTGCATTGCATTTTCTTTATTGCCTTAAATCCAGTCTGAGGCTGTGAAGCATTCAAATCGTACACTCTACAAAACAATCTGATCCAGAATGGTGGTTCTAGTCGGCTTTTGTAAAGTCCAGACTGAGTATGGTGGCTGTTGTTCTCCACCTGTCAGGATGGCCGAGTGTTCTAAGGCGCCAGACTCAAGGTTTGATTCCTTCCTGAGCAAAAAGAGACTTCTGGTCTCTGAAAGGAGGCGTGGGTTCAAATCCCACTCCTGACACAATTTTGACCCACTTAGATATACAGTCTCTAAAAATCAGCAAAGACATGGATCCTCAGAGCCTGGTTATTCAAACAAGCCATAAGCCCAACTTTAAGCCTTAATATAATGTGAACAGGTGAGTTGTATATAAATTCACCCTCAGTACAGTTGTCATGAACAGGGAAATTAGCTATAGAGACCAAAACTGTTTTTTGTACCAGGCTGTAAACATGTTTATTTCTGCTGTCTAACATGGGGGCTTATGGAGACTGACTCACTTCTGGAGCCAGCCTCAAGTGGACGTTAGAGGAACTGCAGTTTTTGGCACTTCCACATTGGCTTCATTTTCCAGCCACAGAGCCTTTAGCTCATAGTTAGGTTGTTTTAGCCTGTTGTTAGCTCATTGTTAGCTTATTTTAGCTCATATTTAGCTTGTTTTAGCCTGTTGTTAGCTTGATTTAGCCTGTTGTTAGCTCATTGTTAGCTTATTTTAGCTCATATTTAGCTCATATTTAGGTTGTTTTAGCCTGTTGTTAGCTTGATTTAGCTTGTTTTAGCTCATTGTTAGCTTAGCACAGTTGTCATGAATGGATAAATTAGCTACAGAGACCAAAACTGTTCTTTGTACCAGGCTGTAAACATGTTTACTTCTGCTGTGTGTTTAGTCTTTTATTTTGAAAGGAAGCCCACCACTTTTCCGGTGTTAGTCGGAGCTGCTGCTAACTTGACAGGCTGGCCTGAGCCTCAGAGGCATTGAGGGGGGGAGGAAGAGGAGGAGAGGAGGAGGAGGAGGAGGAGGAAACATCCTGATACTCCCCCAGTATTCGCTGCGTATCGCGGCCGTGTGAGAGAGCGGAGCTTCGGGCTGGATGTGTGCGCGCCTCGGACTCTGGCTGGATACAGAAAACACACACACACACACACTCTCCTGCTGTTGAAACCTGGACGTATCTGCGCGCGTGTGTGTCAGTGTGTGAGGCAGCCGTGAATCACACCTGAGCCTCGGCATGTAGTTAGCCGGGCTGCTGGGCGTGGAGCCGGAGACTTGTTTGTCTGTGGGAATATTGTTGAACTACACAAACTTCAGCTGCGGCTGCACACACACGCAGCTGCGCAGCTGCACACCCGAACCAGCCTCCACTTCCACACACGAGGATGTAAATCTGGGAACTTTTTTTTCTCCGGACACCGAGGACTAGTTTTATTTTCTAACTTTTAAACCTTTTTTACGGATTATTGGCGGAGACGTCTTTACGCACGGAGCGCGGACGCAGAGAGGAGGGAGCGATCAGCTGCAAACACGGAGGTAAGCTTCGTTCAATATTTGACCTGCTTTAACGCAAACTTTCCCCTCACACACACACACACACACACACGGGAAAAGGCTTCAAGTGGATTCATCTTCGTGAGACTCAAACGTCACACCAAACTCCACGCGTAAAACTCGGAATTTAATTATTCACCGCCTGCCGCCGAGCAGCAAACGCACCAGCGAGCACTGAGTTGAAGTGTTTTGCAATCAGCATCGAAGTGTCTGATGTTCGGCACGCGCGCTGTCCACCTTTATCGTGATAAAAACTTAATTTAAGTTAATTAAAGCTGCGATCCAGATGCAGTGTGTCAGATTTGGCATCATTTATTGACTAAATAGTTCATTTAGCGTGTTTTCATTGGTCTGAAAATGTCTTAAAGTGAACACTTTATATTGACAGTGGGAGCGGGTCCTCTCCAACAGAGTCTGCCATTTTTCTACAGAAGCCCAGAGCAGACAAACTACAGCTGAACAGCTTCACCACTTGGAGCCACTAAATCCTACACCTGGACCTTTTTAAAGGTCCATTTCCAACCATAACTACGTTTTCATGTGTGTGTATTGACCTGAATAGAAGAAGAAGAATCATGATTTGTTAGACTTTTATATCGACAGTGAGAGCGGGTCCTCTTCCACGGAGTCCGCCATTTTGACCAAACTCAGAACGGACAAACGGACTCCAGATGGAAGTCGGTTTTTCGCGAGTTTTGCGGCCTCTATAGTTTCCTGGGAGCAGGAGGGTGAGGCGAGTGGTATTCAAGTCTGGGTCATATCTAGAGCCAACGTTTGGTTTGTCTGTTCTGGGCTACTGTAGAAAAATGGCGGTTTCAACATGGTGAAAGAGAACCCGCGCTCACTGTAGACGTATAACAGGCTCATTTTAAGACAGCGACTTATTCCCAGGCGAGTACACACTAATGAAACACTGGACCTTTTAAAAGGCGGGTTGATGTGACGTGACTTTACGGAGAAAGCGCTGATGTTTTCGCCGTAATCGAAGGCGAGGCTGTGAAGCTTCCTGACAGCTGTTTAAATCTTTTCTGGAAGCGTTATTGCTTCCTAACAGGCGAGGTCAAACTTAATTTCCACTTTTTTTAAATGGAGTCTGGTGGAATGTGTTGGGGACTAATCAATGCACCGAACATCTGGAGCCTCAGCGAGAGGGGGCGGCTTCAACGTTAATGTATTCCAGACTTGACTTGTCTTCTTCCAGCAGTGTTAACCTCACATACTACCATTTTACAAACACCTGTACAACACCATTATCTTATTATTGATCCTCCACCCACGGTTTAATCTATACCAATCCCAATGAGGATAATTGGAAGTTAGCGGAGCTCCGAGCTCTCTACGATATCCCCTACATTTAATGTGCCGGTGGAAACAGATGTTTTTTGATGGCAGTATTGATCATGGGCGCTTAAACCATTACAACAGCAGCCAGATAATGATTGTGCTTAGTCAAATCTTTGGCTCCAAAGGTCATTAAAACAGATTAACCCACATCTCATGTGTGGAGCTATGAATCTTCTGAAAAGACTGTGCCGGTTCGCCATCTGCTTCCAAGTATTGCTGTGTATGATGGGAGGGTAATTGCCCATGGTGTCAGTTAATGGATTAGAATAGCCTCCACGCTGCACCTTGAGCTCCCGGAGCCATAAAACCATTACAGCTTACAGCAGCAAGCAGCAGCAGCAGCTCTGTTTAGACTCAGGTTGTTGGATGTTACGGCTAATATGATGCTTGGTTCACTCGGGCGTGCGGCTTCAAGGCTGCTTGAGCGGTTCGTTGTCATCTTTAATTCATCGGGGTGGAAGTTTGGCGTGCAGAAACAGACAGGAGTCTTTGAAAAGCCACTTTCAGAGCTCAAACCGCGCGGCTCGGGCTTCCTGTGATGCCGTTTGCTTGTTCAGTTAATGTTTTCAAGCCACTATCACTCGGATTGTTCAAAAGAGTCGCCTTCTTTCTGAGTAAGCTCTTCACTAAATCCCTTTTTAATGTTTTCTGCTACAAGCCCAGAAGGCTATTTTCTAGTCACAGGCCTCCACACGCCGCACAATACAAACACTATCTCCCCCTCTTCTCTCTTTCTGTGAACCGACTGTGTAAAGTTAGTTAGTGAGCAGCTGAGCTTTATGTTGTGCCGCCTCGGGGACAAACCCGCACACTGTTTTACATTATCTCCTGACTCGGAAATGGAGTTCATGGAAGGTTTCCTACAAATATTTCTCGGAGGCAGGATGAGTTACAAAGCGTGAACTCAAAGGGCGAAGAGCTCGCTTTATTCGTCTGACATTCAGAATCTCGGAAGGTCAGCGGTTTGACGGTTTGGTTTGGTTTGACGTGTTTTGGTAGCCGAGCTCGATTTTGTTTTTTTAACTGGACTTTACTCTGAAATGTAGCCGCACATTACGTTGACTGAGCAAACTTAAGTGTCCTTCGCTGTCGGCTCGTGTCATCTTGAAATGAGTTTTTCGACACAATAGCTTAGCTTAGCTTAGCATAAAGACTGGAAATAGGGGGAAACAGCTAGCCAGGATGTGTCCAAGGCTAAAGGAAATTAGCATATTTCCCCAAATATGGGTGATTTTTCTAGCTTGTTGTTTGTTTTGTAAAGAGTTAGAGGATTTTGACACCAGGCTCCTGTTTGTACTATAAACGTGCCATCAGCCAGTTAGCTTATCTTAGCTTAGCTTAGCATAAAGACTGGAAATAGCTAGCCAGGTTGTGTCTAAAAGTAAGAGAATTGACACAGAAGCCAGGCTAGTGGTCTCCTCACATTTCCAGGCTTTATGCTAAGCTAAACTATGCTATATACTAAATGACAGTTAGCGAGCTAGCTAGCCCTGAGAGTTTTGTTCCCTCTTTCAGTCGCTCTCCATTGAATTAAATGGTGTACACGCATGAGAACAACGTGTTAAACAAAGTAGCCGTGTAGCAAATGTGTGCAACATTTGTTGTTTCCATGTAGTTTGCAGTGTAAGCCAACTTTAAACCTAATCTCTGTTGACAACTGTAAACCGACGAGCTCTCTCTCGACCTCAGGGAGTGTTTGTGTTGCTTAACCTCTAATTTTCCCGTCTGCGGGCTGAACTGTGCGTTAGAGGACAGTTAGACTATCAGAAACCTGTTTGAGTGGAATGCAGCTCGGCTCGGTTTCGGTGTCTCGTGTCGCACGTGGAGCTCCACCTGAAGCTGCGAGCGTGAACCGTCAAATAAGACTTAAACGGTAACATTAGCACGAAAGCACAGCGCTAAGATGAGTGATTCGACGTTGATGACACGTTGCAGTACTCAAATTACAGCATTTTCACCACCTGTGTGCGTTTGCAGGGCCGTGACTCCTTTAAAAAACATCACATTTTATAGGTGTGTTGCATTATTCGTGTGTAAAATCAAAGTAATAAATGTACTGAAATTAGAATTGGACCTAAACAGAACAGAATTTGTTATTTTAATCAGTTTGTTTGTGTCATTTTGCTGACATTTGCCGTATTTGATGCACGTTAATAACACACGATTAGCCCCAGTCGGAGTAACAAATCGCTGGCTGGCTGAACACGACGTTGTGTGTGTGTTGCCAATAATCAGCATTGAATGCACATCATGTTAAATAAGTCTGAAATACATATGCATGAAGGTTAAAGAGCTGTGTGTGTGTGTGTGTTCAACAGGCTGCCGTTGTGTCGCTCGCTGTCTGTAATCTACTGTCGTAGCCTGCGTATGCAAATTGAAAACTCTGCGTCAGAGTCCCGTCCCGACAGATGGACGTCACGCTTTCACCGCTGACCGTCTGCCGTCTGTGCAGAGTTTGGATCAGACCGTCGGCAGCGTGCTGCCGTTGATCTGGCGACTGGAAGACTTTCAGTTTGCACAGATTTCTTTTGCTAAGTAATTGTTGGCATCTCCTGCCACGTTCGTGTCATCGCAGCCGAGCTGATGTAGAAACTCTCACAGATTTTACATTTCAGACTTAATTCCACACAGCAGTTCACGTCCTGTTCTGCCTCTTTGGAACCAGATGGTTGTTTTTAGACGTCCTGGCGCGTTGGGGATGCTGTCCACTCAGTCAATGGTTGAAACACCAAAATAAGCATCTTCTTTTATTCTTCATAACTTTGCAGAGACGACGTCTCCCTCTGCTTCTCCACGATGGGAAGAGGCCGCTCATCCTCAGAGGTCGGAGGTCAAACGTGCAGAGAGAGTCGCTCGCTTTCAGATTTGCACATTTGTGTGCAAGTCTTGAGTGTGTGTGTGTGTGTGTGTGTGTGTGTGCGTCATCTTTGGCAGGAGGCGTTATTTTCCGCATGTTTGTGTTTATCAGGTCAGGCCTTCGAGATAAAGACGATGACGTCAGTTTGTTTTAGAGATAAACGTTGTTTTAGTCTTAAAGACAATATTATGATGATGATACTGGATTTTTATGACTTTTGCATGAACATTTCATTGATATTATGATGCTAGAAGAGGACTGTACACACACACACACACACACACACACACATATTGTACTTGTAGTAAACATACAGTTCCTGTGTGTTACTGTAGTATTTCCTGTAAAACTCAAAGGTACTCCAATAAAAATGATATAAAACAGACAAAATATTTATCAGTTATCGATTGGAAGTTCGAGGTGACGTCCTCAAATGTCTCGCTCTGTCCACAACCCCGAGATCTTCAGCTTCAGTCACAGAGGGCGAAAGAAATCAGAAAATATTCACGTGTGAGGCTGAAATCAGAGAATTTTGACTCAAAACGATGAATCAATCATCAAAACAGTCTGTGATTCATTTGATATTTGATGGCTGGCAGCTGATCGATTCATCGGCCGGTCTTTGCAGCTGTAATTACAGCCTCGCCGGGCTTCGGCGGAGGTCGAGGTTCTTACAGAAAGCAGAAAAGTTTCACGTGTGAGGAGCTTGAACTGAAACTCCGGCAGAGAACAGAACAAACAGCCGAGCAGGAAATCACCTCTGGAGCGGCTCGGTAAATGCTTTGCTCTACTTACCTTGTTTGCTCGTCTCGCGTGTTGCTGCTGACCTTTGGTTACCTCAGCGCGCTGAACTCACTTTACCTCCTTTAAACTTTGAAGTATGAAACCCGGCGATGATTCAGTCTTTGTGTAACGAACTCAACCTGCAACTAAAGATTATTATTTCATCATCGCCTAATCTGCCTTTATCTCCTCAATAAAATGTTATAAAACAGTTCCCACGGGCCAAAGTGATGCATTCAAGTGCTCGTTTTATTCATTCAGTTTACAGTCAACCTGCCGAGAGCGGCCATCTGTGGCTTCATATTTATCTTATATCAACATGTTCTGATAACTTATGGACCAAACAACCATCAATAAATCAAGAAAACGATCGGCTGAGAGTTGCAGCCCTTCAAACGAGAGCAGCGTGGCCGTTTTTGTCTTTCGGATGTTTGAGGTTGAATCTCCTCTAATCACTGCCAGACAAAAGAAGATGAATCAGCCATTATTTTAATCACTCGACGAGCGAGAGCGGCAAACATTTGCTGCTTCCAGCTCATTTTTTTCCCGTTTCACATCATTTTAAATGGAATATCTTTCGTGTTGCACAAACCCAGCAGCAAATAAAACACGTCACTTTGGGCTTTTTGGAAATTGCGAAATCTTTTTTTTAGTGCACAAATGTGCATCTGGTTTATTCTGCAGCGAGTGAAGCGTCAGTGAAGCCGTGTGCTGTTCTCTAAACGTTTCTGGCAGCAGATTCACGCCGTGGTTATCGCACGGAGGCCTCCTGACGGCATCGCTCGCCGAGTCCTAACTCTCTTTCGACGCCTTTCTCGACGTGCGCTCGCGTCTCGGGGATTTTTCTTTCCCGTTCTAATGAGGACGCTCGCTCATGCAGACTGTAAAGACACAGAGCTTCTTTTCTTTTTCATCTCTGATGGTGAATTTTAAAAATGCTGCCGCCTCGCAGAAACATCAAACAGCGTCACCTTTTTTCTGCTGCTGATTGCTTTTTTTTTTTTTTGCAGGTGTGTAGGTGTGCGTAATGTGCAGTGTAACACCTGCAGAACATTTGTTCAGGTGGAAAAAAAACAGCAAGCCAGGCAGCCATGAGTGTGTGATGATGATGTTCTTCCACGGCCTCTTGTAGGTGTTGAACGTCTGCAGAGACGGGTGTGAAAAACATCAGGACAGTTTGGTTAAATGAAATCACTCCGTAATGATTGACTCGGTGACTACAGAGCGGTTACTTTAAGTGCCTTTTAATCCCTGTAAGAAGCTCTGTGTGTGTGTGTGTGGTGTGTGTGCAGCAGCTGATCGAGGCCGGTGTGTGTGCAGATCGGCTTTGCGGCGTTGTTTGTCCAGCTGTTGATGCGTCGTGTCATCGAGCTGCTCTGAGTGGAGAGCCGTGATCTGAAGAAGCTTTTTCCTTCTTCTTCTTCTTCTTTGTTGGTGTTCCTTGTGGTGGTCGACGCCGCAGGATGTGAGGCGGGAAAACACTCCGAAACATCCGAGACGAGACAGTCGACACACAGTTTGAATGGACCTCCTCAACAGCCCTGCAGGAACGGCAGATATTCAAGTGTACCTGCATGAAATCTGGTTCATTTAGTCCAGATTAAGCTAAAATATATTTCCCCGTTAAGTTCCCTGTTAACGGGCCGACCTTCAGTTTGGTAAACTCCCAGTTTATTCCCTTAAATTGGAAAGTTTCCAACTTGGAACCAAAGGCCAAGACGTGGCTGCCAGTTTCTCAATTTGATGCCAAGAAGTGACGCTTTCACAAGAAAACAGGTTTGAAGAAACGTGGCGTGCTTCAGTCTACCTGTGCAGGTAGGGGGCGTGGCCTCAACAGTGCTGTGTGATTGATTCATTATGCTAAAACATATTTCTCCATTAAGTTCCCTGTTAAAGGGCCAACCTTCAGTTCAGTGAATTCCTGGTAATTCCCACGGAAATTTTCCAACTTTGAAAATTCCCAGGATTTTGAAACCTTGGAATCTTCACTACAGAACAAGGAAGAACCAACGACCAGCCAAGGATGGTACTGCTACTTGAAGCCTCGGTAGTTCAGTGATCACGAGGATTAAATGAGACGTGTCATCACGCGATCAGCGCGTCTCCGAACGTTCCGCACGGGGGACATTTTTTTTTTACCGTCCGTCTCCGGGGGCGATTTCTCGCGGAGCCCGAAATGTAAATGGACATTCTGTGCGAGATGAGCTTTTCGTGCGAACATCGGCGTCGTGCAAATTGTTCCTGTCGTTTCTCCCACATTACAAACCCGGGGAGGGAGGCCCGCATCACATCACGTCAGATCACATTGTCTCGTTGATGGAACAATTTGTAAGTCAGTTTTGTCAGCACCGACTCCCGAGAGCTCGATGTCTGCAGGGCCGCGAACCATCAGGCGTCATTTATTTTACCCCAGATGCCCTTTTAAACTTTATCATCACGCCTGCTGATACATACACACGCCCCGTCTTCTCTTTCACACACACACACACACACACACACCGTTTTATGATGATAGATACTTCTCTGCTGATTGAAGGCCGGGAAGCGTGGAGCACCATGCAGCAACCTGCCGGTTGTCTCCGTCTCTCTCTCTCTCTGTTAATTCAGGGTCACGTCAGTCAGCGTTGTTTTTCCGGAGATGCGAGGCGTCGCTCTCCATAAAAAGACAGAGTAATCATTAAATGAATAAAAGGCCGCCGCTCGCTCCGTGAAGAATAGAAAACATGAAAAGAGACGCAAAGACAAAAAAGAGGCCGGGGGAGGAGAGCTACAATGGCCCTCTGTCTAATGATTCCAGCCAGCGTTTTCTATTTCTATTTAATTTCATACAATGCCTTTAATTACCTGCTACTCTAGTTGCTTAAGTCTATTGTGTGGGCTTATTACTGCGGGGACTGAAGCTTCATTATATACAGGGAGACGGATGTACTTCAGTTTTTTCTTACCACTGTACAGTCGAGTGTTTTCTCCTTAATGAGGACATGAACGAGGTTTGTGATCTTAAGCGAGCTCGTCGATGGTTTTGCATGTCGAAGCCGCTAATTAACTCGCACCGTCTGTCGGTTTGAGGCCTGATTTCATCTGATATCTTAATGACTCGTTTAAATATTAATGCAATCAAATGTTCACGTGATGGAAGCGCCTTTAAATTCGGTGCCTCACCTGCCAAAACACACGCTGAGTCATGGTAATTATTGGTTAGCGGGTTAGATGTCCCGCCCACGCTCGGTTCTGATTGGACCACCCGTGAAGCACGTCGTGTTCCCTGTCTGACATTTTATTGTGAAAGCGCCACGACTCGACGTCAAATTATCTTTTCAGTTGCCATTTTGAGAAACTGGCAGCCACTTCTTGGGAATTTTTCAAAGTTGGAAACTTTCCATGGAATAAACTGGGAATTTACAAATTTGAAGGTCGGCCCTTAATGGGAAAATATATTTTAGCATCATCTTGACGAAATCAACCAGATTTCATGCAGGTACACTTCCTCAGGTGCACATAGCACACTGCGGGGCTGTTGAGGCCACGCCCCCTACCTGCACAGGTGATTTCTGTACTTGGACCACACTAGAGCACACAGAGACTGTTGTAACGGTGAAACTTGGTTCGTTTCCAGCCGGTTGTGTCGCTGACGCTGTAAGAAAAACAGTTTTTATCGACCCTTCAATACAAGTCATGATGTTTGTCTTCCCTGTTGACTTCCCAGCGATACACGAGGAGGAGGAAGCTCTGCTGTCGGACCTTCGCTTCAGCTCATGAACGCACCACCGGTATCGACTTTACCGGCATTAAAACTCAAAATAAGAAATACAGTAAAGATCACTGCACGGTGTCACGAGGCCTGCTGAAACATCACATTTCCAAGGTGATCCATGTCAAACCAAATCTGATCTGTTTTATTTCAGAAACTTTAGAAGAGGTTTCTCGTTTTAAAGCGGCATCAGTGTCACAGTGGCATGTAACACGATCAACCGCCCAATCTTACCAAAAAAACTCTTCAGCCTCCCCCCGGAGCTCCTCCACCAGCCTCCAGCCAGCAGCCCGAGGAGGCTTCAGATTAAGTCATTACAGGCTGAGTTGCTGCTTCTTATGTTGATGTTGCATCACTGCAGCGTTGCTTTGGTGTTGGCTCGGCTTTGTGTGGCGTCGCGAAGAAGAAGATTAATTCATCAACGAGCGCGGTGCATCGTCCTCGTTATTTAAGCTGCTGGTCGGCTCGTTTGAATAAAACCTGATTGAACGGCGAACAGAAGTTTGATTAGTTCATTGTTTATCTTTAAGTTTTGTAGAAGATATTTCGAGACATCTCTGTAAACTTTGAGGACGATTTTTCATAATTTTTTAGATGTTTGACACGTTGCAACGATCAGCTGAGGAGTACGTGATAAACCCTTCTGTCATATTTAAGTATAAATATGTATTATGACACGTCAAATCTTTGTCGTGGGTATTTTTCTCTGCCTGGAGATGACAGGAAGTGAGATGAGTCGGGGGCGTTGTGATTACATAATCGCTGTCTTGTCGTTTTCCCGACTAATCCAAAAAATAAAGAGCCCGGCATCAAATCCTGTAACTGTACAGAACATTTCATCATGCAGCCGTAAAGCTTTAAGTTGTGGGCGGTTCCAGGTCGGTTTGTTGGGCTGTGTGTGTGTGTGTGTGTGTGTTTGGTTCGTCCATTTGTGTTTATCCATTAGCAACGAAGCGTGTGTGTGTGTGTTTGGGCTTCTAAAAAGCGTCTGAAGGTTGTGTTTGCAGTAGAAACAGCAGCAGGTGTGTGTGTGGTGTGTGTGTGTCCTTGTGTTCGCTCTGTTTGTTCAGATAGGTGAAGCAGATAAAGGTGAAGCTACCTGCTCTCTACACTTCACTCTCTCTTTGAACTGGAGCGTACATTCATTTAAATTTAAATAACCTGTCATATAATAATAATATTTTCATGCTTTGCTCCATTTCTGTCATTGAAATTCAACTTTTCGTAGCTTCCTCGTCTGTTTTATTGATACTGACTCAGAATCAGCTGATTAAACCAGCAGCAGTTCATTGAGGATCATCCTCAGGGGAAAACGAATGCCATATTTTATACCAAATTTTATGAATCCATTTAATAGATGTTGAGAAATTTTACTGAAAAAGAAGAAAAATGATCAGCCTGCTGGTGGCACCATCAGGGATCATCCTCTGGAGACCATGAATGCCAAATCATATTGAGTCAGTGCAACTTTTAGCATGTTTACACTAAACAGTGCTGTTAGCATTAGCAGCTGTACCTGAGTGTCACTCTGAAATCTATCTGTGACTTTTTTGGAAACTTTCCCGTCGTCGTACTTTTCTTCCTCTTTCCACCGAACGTCTTTCAGACTTCTCCTGAACTCGTTTCGGGTTTTCTTTCCGCATCAGTCACCGACTCTCGCTCTCTCATGTTCCTATGAGTTGAATCACTTTGCTTCTTCAGCTCTTTATCCGTTGGTCACATTGTCGTCCGCCTGGCGTTGTTATTCTTGTCAGAGTCTGACTCACCGGCTGGCGGCCCCCCCCCCCACACACAGAGCTTCATTTTCAACTCAACCTGTGCGACTTCATATCTAAGGGACAAAGTTTCTTCTTTTAGAGAAACCATGTCAGAGCTTCTTACAGAGCATTTCACACCCTTTGAAAAGACTCTTAAAGATAACACTGAATTATAAGTTTCTGCAAGAAGCTTTATTAAGTTTGCAAAAGTACCTTTGACCTATGCTATAAGCTGTAAGGTGCATTATGGGAAATGTAGGATCATGTTTGTTTGGCATACAATCCATACTTTGTACTAAAAATCAGAATATTTCGTCTTCTGCTGCTTTAACTGACACAAACTGAATTCCTCTGGGTCAAAACAACCTCGGAAGTTAATTAATCTGTTAATTAATTAATAAAACGTAGCGACTCCTTTCCACACGACACCCTGTGTTTAAATATAACGCTTCTTTTTCAGGCTCGTACAGTAATCCTGTCAGAATGTGTGCACTGCTTTCAGTTTTCATTTCTTCGCTGGGGGATTTGATGGAAAACTGGAGTGTGGATGTGATCTTTGGCTCTGGGAATTTTCCAGTGTTTTTATTTCAGTCTGTGTTTCGGTAGCCAGAAGCTTTGAAGGTAGCATCATTTCGTAAAAGTGGAGTGTGTGAAGATTTCCATTGAACGACGAAAGTTTCTGAGCAGAAAACAAAACGAGGCTCTGTCAGAGGTAAGAACCACGTCTGATCACTGTGACTGCAGACATCTGCTCCTGGTAGCAGTTTGTCTACGTACAAATGGTGCTCGAAGGTCAAAATGTGTGGAGTGTTTAGACGTGAGTGTGAGTGTGTGTGTGTGTGTGTGTGGGCTGTAATTAAAACCACTTGTCGTCCGCTGAAGGCTGCTTTCACACTAAAAGTGCTGAGTGGATTTGCGGCAGTTTGTCAGGAGGAAACGGTCCCGTAACATCGGCGTTGATGGACGTGACGTGTGTGGTTTAAACGTTTGGTGTCACCTGGTATGAACAGGAGTGTGTATTCCACTCAACCCCTCAATTACTGCTTGTTTTGGCCTTTAATTCACACATCCATCACTTACAGAGCAGCATGATCGTCCAGTAGTCTCCTTCCTTTTAGCTCCATTTTTGGTCTCCACCACCTCCTGAGGTAAATATTTGCCTCTTTAGCTGCTAAACTGTGTCTGTCTGCTGTTTGCCCGTCGGTGGGCAGCGTGCAGAGAGTTTAAAGATCTAAACCGTGATGTAAAAATGTGCAACAGCTGCTTTAAACTTGTTATAAAGCTCCGTCGGGCTGCAGACGGGCCGCGCCTCTCACACGGTCGTGTTTTATCATGAAATAGACGCGCATGTGACTGTGACTGGAGCTCAGCTCAGTTTCACTTTCAGTTTTCAGTTTTATTGGTCATACGTAGATTAACAGAGGATAACAGGACACAGTACAAACTACAACACAAGCACTTCAAGAAGAATTGTCAGATAGACTTTAAGACCAAATGTTTGTCAGCTGATTTATTCGCCTTTGTTACCATATTATATCATAAAGTCAGTCCTTAGAGAGCTCTCTTTGCTGAGTATATGTTTTCATTTGTGTGTATTCACACGTAAAGGAGCCTTTAACAGTTTTTTCTACTTCATGCTGGTTAGAAGAGGGTGAGGCGAGGGGGATGCAGTCGGCCACTACATGTCTGAGTCGCGGATACGTTTTCAGATTGACGTCTGCAGGCTGCTTCAGCGTCTCACCAACATCGCAGACTGCAGATACGTGTTCGCACGTTTAAGACCTGCGTGGCGTGATCGTCAGGTTAGAGGCTGTCGTTTTTTTTTTTTTAGCTACGCTTAACCAAAAAGAAGAAGTATATGGGAACGTGTGTGTGTGTGTGTGTGTGTGTGTGTGTGTTCTCATGGCTGCAGTTTGACCTCTTGTCTCCACCACAGGAAACCCAAAACCACAATCCTCTCCTCCACTATTCTGTCTTTTCTCCCTTTCAACGTTTTAATTCACAAACTTTCCCACACGTCTCTCTCTGGATCTCAGTGTGCTCCCTTTATTTCCAGCCCATTTCTCGTCGTCTAAATTCTCTTTTTTAAATTCTGTTTTCCACCCTGCGCGATAGAAATTGTCTCCACATGAATTCATATGAAAACATTTTTTTTTTTGGTGCCCTTGTATTAACAGTTTGCACCGTTTCTCCGTCTTATCATGCAATCAACATGCCCGGGATTTACGCCGCGGTGGTAATCACAAACACGCATGCACACGCGTCGCTGATTACAGATGAAGCGTGCGTGATTCAATCAGGAAGTTTTCAGGTTTTTGTTTTTCTTCAGCTGCCGAGTCCGTGGACGGATGGAAGCGGGAAGGAGAGTGGTTCGTAACATTTTGGTGCTTCTTCTTTGCTGCATTGCAACCGTGAGCCAATGTAAAGATAAAACATATGTACTTATTTGTAGCTTCAGCTTCTGCTGCCATTTTAACAACGCCGGCGGTCGCTCACCTTCCTCTACGTAGCCCAAATGGCGACCACTGAGGTCGAGAAGCGCACAGCGCTCCGCCCTCACTCGTGTACTTAAAATATCAATGTATGAGAATTCAGACACAGCATCAGTCTTATTTTTCCTTCTGCAGAATTTTTGTGTTGATTTTTAGATTTTCCTTGAGAAAACAGCGCGGCTCTCGCTGGACGTCACCCGGTTAAATCAATGTTAACCGTGTTAACAGGACGGAGAGCTCGTGAGGTAAATCAGGGTCAACAGCAGACGCTGCTTCGCTGCTTCGCTGCTGAAGGTCTCCGTAATGTTTGTCAAGTGCTTCCCATTTGGCTGCAAGGAGGAGGGGGAGGAAACACACACACACACACACACACACACACACACACACACACACACACACACACACACACCCCTTCTAATCAGTGACAGTCAGTACTTTCCACTGGATGTGACATGGTGTTACCCATGAATAAACCAGTTTAACAGAGCTGCTGCTGCTGTTGACACACTGCAAGGTGTGAGTGTGTGTGTGTGTGTGTGTGTGTGTGTGTGTGTGTGTGGTCCTACACTATTAACCAGCTGGGTGAGCATCTGTTCAACTCTTTGACTTTTCTTTTTCTTACCGGTCTTTTGACTCTTTCTGAACTTTGGGTCTTCGTTCTGACCACACACTCGACCTCCACCTGCCTCACACACTCTCCGCATTTTTGTCCTTCAGTTCGTGTTATCAACACAAATAAGTGTGTGAAAGGTAAACCTGCATTTAGTCTTGTACAGTCTGGTTACTTCTGCTGCCACTAATGGACAGAAAGTCCGGGTAGCCCCGGCTAACAAGCTGAGCTAACAGCAGCTACACTTGGCAGCAGTTTACTTCACTGCCCATCAGGAAACTCTGTAAATCTCTGTACATGTTGCTTTAAATTCATCAGGTGGATATAAACAGTGTTGTTCTACATGTTCTGGATGCTAAAGTACCAATAGTATGCTAACACGTTAGCTTAAGGTGCTAGCATGTCAGTGACGGCTTCTTCTTCCCCCGTATTGGTCATAAAATCAGCGAACACAGCTCTGATTTATGGAACACGTCGGAATATTTCAGCCTCTTTTTTTTGCATTTTGGCCGTTTTGACCTCGACGTCGAGAAACTAACTCCAGGAAAACGTTTGTGTCTTCGTCGTTCTTTGTGCAGCCATGTCTCCTCGTGATAAAGTTCTTCTTCTCATGTTTTAACTTTTGGTTTTCGGATGCCCGACCTCAGAGCCTGATTACTTGCAGAGTCATACTGAATGCATCACGGTCACATGAACACCATCAAAGCTGAGTGTGTGTGTTTTTGGGCAATTGTTTATGTATTTAGCTTGCATGCATGCAGTGCAAGTAGTACTTACAGTGCGTACTTGTACTGGGTTTTGTGTATATCTTTTATATTTAGTTTGAAAGTGGTGGTTAAAGTTGGGCTTGTTTTGCTGTGTGTGTGTTCATGTGCTTCATTTCCTGTATGCTGGCCTGTTGCCTGTTTGACCCGGCATGATTTGGCTCTCTGCCTTCCTTGGCTCCGTTCTTGCTTTCTTTTCTCTCCCTCCTTTGAATTTTCTTCCTAGAAACATCCACAAAGTATATGTTCTTTTCAAAAATCAGCCGCTAAAATTCAGAAATAAAAGCTTTGGTCTTTACCTGACTCCACAGAACGCAGGAGCAGGTCTTCATTATGGACTTTTTCCATTTCCTGTTGTGCTTCATTTTTAAATATGCTTCTGTTTACTGTAATAATTTGATGTTGTTGCTGTTTGACTAAATACAAACTCGGCATTTCCTGCAGATGTTTTACGTTGAAAAGCCATCCAGCAGTTTAGAATCTTTTATTGTGAAACAACCACAGGAAGTGGACGCGAGCCAAAGAGCGACATAAGTGTTGAGATATTTTGCGTTTATTGCGTTCTAAATGAACCACGTCAACTTGAGTTATGGGTGATTATTTTAGGACAACACAAGTTCAGAACATTGAATTTGATCTGATTTCGTAAGTTGTGTTTCTTAGAGCTGCAGCGGTTAGTCGACTAAGCTAGTTTGATGATACTTTGATATTTGGTTGATTGTTAAAGTAACTTTTCATGAAAAACTAGCAGAAAATGTTTTTTCATGCACCCAAATATGAAGATTTACTGAATGAAACATTCAGACATACATTTCTTTGATCTGGTGGTACAATGGTGGATACTTCTGTATTGCTTGTCAGTCTGTTGTTGGAGTGGGTATATATCAATTATGGAGTCTCTTTCTGTCTTATTTCTTCTCAGGTTTAGATAACTGGAACTGACTGATTTGAAATTGAATAGAACAGTAAAAGAAAACAGAAGAAATGGAAGTTTTACGGTGGTAAAAATACTCGCAGCGCCGTCCAGCTTCAACCTAAATGACTTGCTGCTTCCATCTAAAGTTATTCATCCGCTCTGCTCTCTGCGGATGGATGCATGTGTTCATCCTCCTCTTGCTTTTTTTCACCCTTGTTGCTGTTTTTCAGTTTCCTCTCTCACACAGGGCCGGGGAATAAAAGAGCTGTACCCATTTACAGTCACATTGTTTCTTCTAAACGAAACCAAATGTCAGATTTTCCCTCAAACACACACACACACATATATCGCATAATGTACGCCACACTATTGCGCTGCAGATTGCCAACAAATACGTTTTGATCTGTGTGGTGGGGACGACGTCAGCAGTTTAGATACACTGATTGTGTGTGTTGTGTGTGTGTGTTTCTGTGCATTAGGTCATCTTGGCATCTCAGCTGTAATTACCGGCTGTATAGAAACAGGCAGGAAATCTCAGGGAAGGTCAGGACATCCATATTTAATCCAGCTGTGTGCGTGCCTCTTATTTCTCTCTTTGACACATCAGGTCCCTGTCGCTGCGCATTAGGCTCCGTTTCGAATGTTGTTGGTCACATATAATCGCGTACCACAGTTTGTCGTTCGTGGGTTGAATAATTGGTCACACGGTTCCTTTGGCAGAATATCAGTGGATCAGATCTGATTGTTTGTGGCCGGACAAACGTGTGCTCCGGATCTGCATCTGGTCTCCAACAAAACCTCACGAGGGACGTTGAAATGGCAGCAAACCAGAAAATTGAGGCAACAGATGAGGAGAGGGTCAACAGGTTTAGCTTAAAACAGGGGCGACGTCTCAGTGATATTTATAAGGTTGGACAAAACATAGTTTTCTTTTATTAGTTGTTATACAGTGAAATGAGGCTCGAATGAGATCACGAGAATCCGTCTTGTTCGGCTTCGAGCTGTGTTTATCGGCGTCCTCTGAGGAACTATTAATATCTACTTCATGAGCTACAGTTGCGCTTGACACTAACTGTGCGAAAAGTGACTTAATTGGTCCAAAGCAACAATGGAACAGTGCGGCTGCTAAAGGGGTTAGCGTAGCTGCTGTTAGCATCAGTTACTGGAGTTTTTCTTGGCTGAAAGAAGAGCGAAGAACGACATTGATGAACGTTTGTCGTTGGTTGAGTCGATCTGATTGGTTGGGGTTGATGCTTCATCCAATCAGCTGGCCTGTAATGACTCCAAACATGGTTTTCTGTAGCAGCCAACAAAGTCTGGAGTCTGGGGAAAGCTAACGTGGCCTTGCTCAGTCCAAAACTGTCTGATTTTGCACATTGTAAAAGATGTTGTGGTTTTTGGGCTGTTCAAAAACAACTGGTGACTAAATGCTGAGTCATGAGAGGTTAGCAGCAGTTTCATTTACACATTTTATCTTGTTAGCTAGCGTCTCTAGTTTAGTCACTGTTTTCTTGATAGATTTACTGATATTAAACTCTGATTTGTGCCTCTGTGTGGCTTGACTAGAAGCAGACGGCCATTACGTGAACCTCAGCTATTTTTAAATCGATGAGATTTAAAATTGAGCGTATCGGTAAAAAGGAAGTTCACGGTGGTAAAAACACTTGCAGCTCTGTCCAGCTTCTTCCAGTCCAGCCTTGTTTCTTCATCTAAAGTTATCCATGCGCTCCGCTTCCTCATTAAGTTAAGCTTGGTTTGCAGCAGTAGATAAAGTTTGCTGTTACTCATCAGTTAAGTATCCGTGCTAACAGATGGCGAGAAAAAACTCCTCCAACATGTTTTGTTTATCATCAGGAGCTGATCTCAGTCCAGCTGTTATTTCCTGTTGTGTGTTGTTTGTGATTCCTCCGATTAGGAGGTATTTCCTGGAGGTGCTCTGCTCCTCCTGCTCCTCCACCTCCACCCTCTTCCTCTTCTCTCTCTCGCTCGTGCTCCATCTCTCCGTACTTTTTTGTCCCTCCTCCTTCGCTGTATTGTATTTCAGGTTAATGTGTGTTTGTTTGTGTGTGTACGTGTTGTAGTAAATTCCCTGCTCCAGTTATGAGGTGATTAGTCATGTGGTATCAGTTTATTTTGCCAGTAATGGAAACTGCTTGCTGCCAAAAAAAACTCCCCTCTCTCCCTTCTTTTCCCCTCCTCTTTAATTTCCTCCCTCCTCCTCTTCCTCTTCCTCCTTATTCTGTCCTCCTTATTCCCTCTTTTTAATCTTCCACCCCCCCTCCGTCATCACTTTTTCCAATCGCTCTTGTTTCTTGTTTTTTCCTCCCTCTATCATCTTTTTCTCCTGCAATCGCCACCTCCCTCTCTAATGTGATTCTCCCTCCCTATGTTTATAGAGGATGACAAAATGGCTCTGCTCCTCCCTGCTAATAAAGAAAACATGCTCAGACTCAGGAAGTAAAAAGGAGTTTAGCCTCTCCTCCTAAAAACTGGTGAAACATATGTCGCTTCAATCCAACAAACACCCCAATCAGCGGCGTTTGCATTCGAGTTGTAGTGGCTGTTTGGTTCCAGGTTGTCTGAAAGTGCCCGCTCTGATGAATATTCCACAAGCATCTCGCACTCCAACGAGCTTAATGTTGTGTCAATTAGAGAGAGGGGGGATGGTTTGGAAAAGAGATAAACACACACAGACAGACAGCGGCCGGATGAGTGTTTACATTTCGCGGCTGCAGGTCTGATTACAGAGGAATGTGAGGACGTCTCGGTCATGTCAAGAGCTGGATAACAGGGATTACGGGTCATTCAGAGCAAAACAGCAAGACTTAATGAAACACAGGCGTCATACCAGAGCTCGGTTAGCTGATTGAGTAAATCCTGTTACTGTAAAATGGCTGTCTGAGGTGTTATGGGTCTCTCAGGCTTTGGTGCAAACCTCACGCATATTTCTGCCCGGACACTGGAGCCACTCCTGTGGAGTCCTCTCCTCCATTTCAGGGCTTGTCGGGTGAATCTGGAAGTCTTCATTATGTGGTTCACTAATCTGATTGGTTGAATAGAGGGTGATTGACAGATGGCTCGTCCAATCACTTCCAGTTGGCGCCAGATTGTTCTGTAATTAGATCGACCTCTGTTTAAACTCCCGTACAGCGATAGCCCCTTGATGTGTTGAGCCTAGCTTAGCACAAAGACTGGATTCTGGTGGAAACTGTTAGCCTAGCTTAGCGCAGTCAAAAATGGAAGGGTTTGATTGTAGTGCCAAAAACTGCAGTTCCTTAAACGTCCACTTGGCTGGCTGCAGAAGTGAGCCAGTCTCCATAAGTCCCCATGTTCAAATGTCCAACTTCACAGCAGAATTAAACATGTTTACTGCCCGGTACAAAAAACACTCCAGACGGTATTAAACTGACCAACTGACCAGCAGAGTTGATGTGAAAATCATGCCGCCTCGGTTTGAGGAATAAATCCAGTTCAAATGGGGCTAAAGAAAGTTTTTGTTCCATTAATGACCGTGCAAATTATATCAAATCAAAGACGACAAAAGGTTTCTTCTTCCCTCGGCGGCGCTGCGCTCAGTGCCACCACTGTTCTCAATACAGCATTACGACCGAATCAGCCTATAGTCTCCTTTTAGATTGAGTTAGACAAGACGTGTTATGTTGTTTTTGTCCTCGAGACTCGAGACTTTGGAGGAAGCTGTGTTTGTTATCTAACACATTTAAACCCGAGGACATCTGCATTGACTCCACATGAACCGTGGAGCAGCTGGAATCTCAGGTTGACCCGACAACAGCGTTTAGCTGAATCTGAAGGATGATTGGCGTGAAAGTAATCCAAAAACATTTATTTTCAAAGCCGGTCTGGGAGTTAAGATGGTGTAAATGGGATGAGTTCAAGGTCCTGCGAATGTTACAGGTTTTGAAATGTAAATGCGTGTGAGTGATCGACGCCTCCGGTTGGATGTAGATGGGAACTAGCATGTGTGCGACTCCACAGGAGGCAGGCATGGCATACTAAAGCTGCATCTCATTAACGTAAGTGTGTGTGGCAGAGAAAGCTGCCAAACAGGAGGACATCAATGCCAAAGACAGACAAACACACACACACACACACACACACACTCGCTTCAGGGTTATTTCTCAAGGACTCAGACGCACACACCGCAGATTGCCGTATGCTTGTGGGTGAATCCGTCTCTAATCAGCATGAGGTTGCACAGACCTCCAACATTTTACCAAACAAGCACCACCGCTCCATGAAATGTTTGCAGAAGTCACTTTTCTTCCCTTTTTGGCTGACAAACGAGCATCTTGGGTCAGATTTAGACTTTTTATACTTTAATTGAACAGTATTTAAAAATCAGTAATACAGCAAAGATGAATAATGGATACTTTAAAGTCTGAGATGAAGATAAAGACATTTGTGGCTGATGTTTGATATCTTCAAGGAAGATTTTGACATTTTGGGTTATTCCGTCTCTTAGACTTAAGAGTGTGATGAGAAGAGTGATTTAAATCTACTACTGTAACTCACTCTAACTCCGGTTAATAACAAGTTCCAAGAGACGAGATCACATTCTGGCTTCCTGTTCACTTCAGGACCAATTTCAAAATCCTTCTAATTGTCTATGAATCTCTCCACGAGCTCTTCCCGACATATATTTCAGAACCTTTGGTCCCTTACAGAACCGCCAGGTCCCTGAGGTCATCCCGCTGTGGCCTGTCGGCCCTGGTAGGTTTTCGGTAGCGGTGCCTCGGCTGTGGAATAGCTATGGCCAACAGCAGTCCAAAGGTAACAAGATATGCCGGTCAACACTTTACAAGCTCACCAGTTAACAGTTATCTCTTTTTATGACAAATGTATCTTGGAGATCATGTGTCCCAAACACCTTAAACACCTAAAGGCCTATGAGGTGGTTACATTTTCTATCGGGACACAATATTTGTCTAAGCGCGGCTTCATTACAAAAAAAGCAAAACATTGGTATCCATCTTCAAAAACCCTCCATATCTTTCCAATCCCTAGTGTGATTTATCTTTCCAGACACAGACTCTGATAGATGTCCAAGTGCCTCATGCATTTCCATCAAATATTTGATGTGCACCCGACTGCTGTTAATGCCAAGCTTTGCAGCAAACAGATCAGAGCAGTCATGGGAGGGAAGAGTTGTGTCGAGAGAAAGAGATTTTCAGTGCGAGGCGAAGGCATGACGAAAGTGAAACAGACAGATATTAGGAGGAGGAGGAGGAGAAGAAGAAGAAGAAGAGGAGCTCTGAGTTTACGTCGGTTCAGACTGGGATTTCTGATCGATCACAGAGCTTCAAGGTTGATACTGACACTTTTTAGATTGAAGCTGCAGCCTTTTTTTCCCTCTTTAATCCTGAAATAGCTTTAAATGCCTTCATTTTCAGGCCAAAACATTTCCCCAAAAATGTGAAAGTAATCAGTGTGACACTCTTGACAAAGTGTCAAGAGCCTCGTTGTTCTTCAGGCTGGAACACATTCTGCATCAGCATTTGGACTGAAAAAAATGGGCCGTGAAAGCTTTCTCTCAATTTTCACCCTCAAACCGTCAGCTCGTTTTGGGTTGGAGTGGTCATCCAAAGAAAGTGAAGTAGCCGTGAACGGTCGGGGGGGGTAAAATAACCCTGCAATAATACAACGCGATAGAAATGGGACACCACTTGTACCTTGGAAACATCATTAGAAGCCAGCAGCAGATATTTTAAGAGACATTTTAACACATTAACTGTACTCAGACTTGCTTTCTGCTTTGCCCTCATTAGCAGATAACTGACAATGCCAATGAAGTGTTCAAACCAGAGCTCAGATGCAAATGTAAGTTGGTGTGAAATTACTCTTATGCTGCAAAACTTGCATCATAAGTGTCTTTGGCCAAGACATGAACCCCCAAAGTGCTCCTGATGGGCAAGGTAGCTAGTCGCCCTGTGTGTGAGTGAGTAAGAGGCAAATGGTGAAGCACTTTGGATAAAATCGCTTTATAAATGCAGTTATTTAACTTTTCATAGCTGGCTGTGCAGCTCCACCTCTCTTCCCTCTGGGTTTTTAAGTGTGGAACAAGTTTTGCTGGAACATTAACCTTAAGGAAGATGCATACTGCCTGTCAGGCGCCGACAGTCATTGGGTTGGGTTTTATTGGGATAAAGTTTCTGTTGGATCCTAGCCCATACTTGGTTCGTCCCATATTGGCACCCATTTGGTAGATTAAGAAAGTCTGGATTGTCTGATCAGTCCAGATAATCCCACTATCAGCATATCTCGAAACAATGTCCGAGCATCGATCCGATACCACAGTGTTCATTAACCCTAAGACAGGGACGCAGCAGGGCAAGTCTTCGTTGGACTGCTACTTTTTTCAGTGTGTCCAGCACCAAAATGTTCTGTTCTGCTGTCTGTCGGAAATTCTTCCAATACTTAATACAATTCTAAAATGTGGGATTGGGTTTATACAGTTTTAGATCCAAGTTCAGGCACTGGAATCTGTATCGGGAGGACAAAGACGGTATCCTGATTTTAAACAGAAACTTTGTTGACAAGAAAACTCCACAGGACTCCGTTACATAAGGCTGTTGCATCAGTTGTTGCTTTTGTTGTGTGTTCAAGTGCAACTTTTAATGAACGACATGCAGCGACCCAAATCAGTTGGCCTTTGTTTGGTTGGTTGTTTATTTGAGGGCAGCTTGGTGCATCAGGGACCTCCTGTGAAGCTCAAGAGTCACTTAAGAGTTGAGTCAAAACAACATAAATCCAACTCACAGGCTGAGGGTCAGCAGTTACAGGCCGCGTCTGTCTTTCAGCCTTTTATTTGACAAAGCTCTCGCCAATGCCTGAAAGTCAGTCCCAGATTTAATGTTGTCCGGCAGCTTCTTGCTCGCTCATTCTCTCCTTTTTTCTTCTTAACCTCCTTTGTCAACGTCCTCTTCAGACACTTCTACTCTGTCATCATGTCCCTAGAGGCTGCTGGGCCTGGTTACATTGCCCAGCTCCTGTTCTGGCATGACACCAGCTGTATTCCCCATCAGCATCCACTGAAAACCTCCTCTTCTTCTTCCTGGCGGCTTCTTACTTGCTCACTCTCTCCTTTTCTCTTCTTAGCTTCTTCCATCAAAGTTCTCTTTGCCTCACTTCTCCTCTGTTACATTGCCCACTCACCAAGCTCCTGTTCTGGCACGACACTAAAGCGTTATGTACCCGGAGCCCAAAGTTACAGTGTGAGAACAGACATACATACCTGATTACAAGTCAGCGTAGCATGACCAGGGTTTTAAATCTGTTGCACAATGTTGTCTTTTAATGTATAGAATATATAGATATTGATTGGACAAGAGCTGGATGACACCATCAATCCCTGATGGGACTATTATTGAGTGAGCAGCAGACGGCTGTGTATGAGCTGTGTGTATCTGTCTGTAAGAAGGCCGAGAAAAGAGTTTCTGATGTTGGACAGAGGAAGGCGAGTGAAAAGTTGTTTTGTTTGTATTCAGCAGACCAAAACTCTGTGTGTGTGTGTGTGTGTGTGTGTGTGTCCGTCCAGTGATTTGTAGGTGTAAAGGCTTCGCTCTGTCACTTCCATTAAACATGCTGTCCTCATTTTTGTTCTCTCTTCACCTCTCCCATCTCCACCTCCCTCGCCGTCTCACTTTTTCTTACTTTTTCTCGTCTCGTCTTCTGCGGCGATGCTCATCTCTCGCTTCGTTGCTGTTGCTGAGGTTTGGACTCTTACACACACACACACACACCCCAGACAGCGCGATCCACTACAGTGGTCAGGAAATTGGACCCTCAACAGTCTGTATATTGGAAATGAAATTCCTTTGAAAGGCCCAGACACACACACACACACACACTCTCACACTCTGCCTTTTGAAGACAGGAGTCTGTTGCCGCTTGCTGGTTTTAACTATAGAGAGTCTTATCTACAGAGCCACTATCAGTAGTTTAAAGATAGAGCTAGTGGAGCTGAGTCACAGCTCTCGCTCCCCCCTCTCTCTCTCTCCTGCCTTTTGTCTTTCTGACAGTTGATGTCTCTCGTCCATGTGTGCTGCCGACAGATAAGGCATTGATGTTAATTACAAGACATGTAGCCTGTCAGACGGAGAAAGAGTAGAGCTTCGACCGATATCAACACCAATACGGATGATTCAAAGCCCAAAACTACAAAATGGGTTGTTCGTCAGTGTGTACAGGAGCATTTCTGTTTGTTACACTCTGTTTTTTGTGTGTGTGTGTGAGTAGTTTTGGCCACCGTTCTCTATCAGTTAAGATGACACAAACCAAAGTAACTGCTGACATCTGGGAACAAGTTTGGCTAACCTCAAAACTTCGAGTGTAATTTGTTTCCCTTTCTTCATCTTTCAAAGACTTATTTTCACTCTAGACGAGACTTTATGTTCGTGTACTCTCATCAAGGACGTGAGAAAGCACGGATGATTTTCCACTTTTTTCCCCCACCGGATTCAGCAGACTGCATTTTCCAACAAATTTTGTGGTTTGAGTCGCTGTCTGGTTGTATGTTACGCGAGCGGTGTAACATCTTTGTTGCTTCAAACATATCTGGTGTTTCTTTCCCTGTCAGGCTGTTAATTAAACTATTTAATAAACAGGAAATTATCCTTAAAGGTGTGTTTTAGCAACTAAAGCTACCTCTTTAATCACTGGTTTAGTGCCGTAGATCCCAACCGATATACTAGATGTTAATTATCTTCTATTTGTGTTTTTCTAAAGGTATTAATAATTATTTAATCCCCAGTAAAGGGAAATTAGCTGTTGACAACGAGCTGAGTCCATTGTTGGTTTGATTTATGTCTTCGGGGTTGCAATTTATCTACTAATTGAACAATCTGTCACCAAAGGATACACATGCATCATCTGCGTAAATAAGTATATCAACAGTCGCCAGTTGGATAACGGTTGGATGGAACACCTTAACGTATGGCTGAACCCTGTATGGCTAATCCAGCTGATTTGGGGTGAGAGAATACATCCTACTAACCCGTATTTTCTGTCTACTTGTCTACTTCTGCATGAGTTTAATTGAGGATGTTTTTCCTCTAAGGACAGAAGACGTGTCATAACTCTGACTAAATGACAGTAAGCAGTCATTTTGTGATTAGCAGTTTAAGAAAAAAAAAAGATGTCTAGACTTCCTAAATATGGTCCTCGCCGCTGGTCCCCACACAAAGTGGTGTTGATACGACGGTTACGTGAAACCTCGACATCTAGACGTGCAAATTACTAAATCACCGCTTGCTGGGATGGCTTTTTGACACCACGAAGAGGACTCCGGAGGGAAGTAGAAATATGTTGATTCACAGCAAAATGAAGTCTCAAAAGTCTAATTTTGGTTTTACCATCAAATCCTGTTTGAGGTTTTTGTCAGTTTAAGACTCCAGATCCGATGTTTGCTTGCGTGCCCCTCCTCTCTCAACCTATAGTGCTATTCCCACAATCCCCCTCCCCCCTCAGTTTGTCTCTGTACTTGCATTACAAAGACACAGCGTGAGTCTCTCCGTCTGTCAGGCTGACAGTCTGAACGGTGATGTGAAGCCCTCCTGAGGTGGTTGACGTGCGCGCTCATGCATGCGCACGTACAGATGCATGAATGTGTGCGTGTCATGACATTTTCTTTGTGTTTCTTGTTCATCTGTTGAGTTAAACTGGGACCGGGAGGAAGCGTTTAGCACAGATTAATGCATGTGTCAACTGTCAGATAAGCCTGTTTGTATCTGTGCTGTTTCCTTCCTTGTTAAAGTCACTTCGCGGTGGTCTGAATGCATCAAAATGTTCAAAATTGAATCATTTAATTAAGTATAAATGTGGTTTTTCAATATAATCTTGCTGCTTTCATAATCATGGTCAGTATCCCTGAACACCTGTTGCTGTTTCATATCTTATTAGTTATATTCAAGGAGAAACAAGCTGGTTGTTTTCATTATTTCTGCTGTTAAAATTAATTCCCAGGTGATATTAAAAAAGCTTCGGTTCAGTGCCTTTAGAACTGTAATTTCCTATGTGGCAAATTTTTATTTATTTATTTATTTATTTATTCCCAGTTTATCCTCTCAGCTGTTTGTGGCCCTGAACTGAAATCCCCATTAACCTTGAGGTTGAGTCATTTTGGCAAATTCCCATTAACCTCCGGAACGAGTTGTTTGGTGAATTCCCATTAACCCCCGGCGTCGGTCGTTTATCAGACAACAAAGACGCGCTCGTTGGAGGGTTCAGAACTTATTTCTGACTCATTTGGAGACATTTTTCTTCCGTCTCGTACGGCGTGATTGCTGAAATTAGGGTCACAATGAATCAACTGAGCAAAACAGTCAGGTGTGTGTTCTTTAGAGATTCATGGTTGTCACAATAAGGCAGATCTTCAAAAAGAAGCACCTGCCTTTGTCCGGGAAGGCGTCTGCATCGGTTTGCTTTCACTGCTCCAGTTTCATGCAGATTACGGGAGCTGAAGACTGGATTACCCATTGGTGTGCTGTATGTCTACACCATCGGCTGTAATGGACCACATGGACGTCAGTGGTGCCTGGCTGCAGTACAGGTCATGAACTGCCTGTTAGCAGATGTGACATGGACCAACCTAAAAAAATCAAACTATGTCAGTAAATGTTTCCCAAAGATGTTTTTTTATCATTTAAAGCAGTTCTTAACACACTGATTTTAGTTTGTGATCAATGGTCGCGTCCTGATGGCGACTGAGTGGGCAGGACCTGAAAACTGCAGCTCCAGTCTCGGTCACTACGACCCAGCTCCGGCTCCACGATGGCTGGGACATCTTGTCCTTTTTGTTCAGTGGTGGAGACGCGTTGTCCGTCTTTAGATATGTCAATGGTCGTTTCATGTCAACAACGTGTTAGCCCTGTGAAGATGGGTGACTACTCCTCCAGTGTGTACTCTGATTCTGATTCTGATGGATGGACCATGATGGGTCACTTAAAGGTGTCATTTCTATTGGGACAGCTGGTTCAAGTACAGCATGGGCCACTGTGTGGAATGGTAGCCGGAGAGGTGTTAGCTCAGTGGCATCGAACTCCCAACAGCTCCCATCTGTGGATTGATAAAAGCAGCATGTCCTTCACTTTGGACCCAGAGTTTGATTACGTTCTTCAGACGTGTTTCAGCTGCTTTTTCAGTCTTCAGTCTTAAATTCATGCCTCAGTTTGAATCACCGGTCGACTGATTGCATCTTTTCTTTTGACTCATACACTGAATATTGAGATCCAAAGGTTAAATTTCGACCTTTGGAAGCTGTAGTAGACAAAAACATCTCACTAAATTACCCATTTAGTAGCTAATCTGGAGCCTGCAGTCCTATCACCGTACTTTAGGACGTTGGCATGGATTGTTGCTTACATGGTCAGCAGGAGAAAGACAGAACATAACTGTGAAGAACAGTGTGAGTTTTGAAGTCGCTGGGATCTGTTAAAGTGAGTAAAAATGCGGATGGTCTGGATAACACGCAACATTCCAGCCTACATCTTCATTACAGTCAGTCACAACCTCACTTTTCAAGTTATGTAGTTTCTTTATCTTGGCCTCGGTCCAGCTGAGTGCCATCACACCGAAGCTCATAGTTTATTTAATAAACCAGAAGCTTCAGATAGTCAGGAGAGATTAGGATGCACTCAGAGTGTGTGGGCCTGACTTTCTGTCCATCCACTCGCAGTTTGTAGAACCAATCTGAGCACGGCCGCACAGAACCACACGCATCGTCTGAGGACGGGAGGTTCGGTTTAGGTCATCGAGCATGTGAACGGAAACGTAGAGTCATCTTCATGCAAACAGACGCGCGTCAGGCGGAGGGAGTCTGCTGACATCACGAAGGAGGAAATGGGACGTTCAACAGATTGAAAGACGGTGGAGAAAAATGATTACAAAAACAGGGCAAAGGCGAAGGGAGACGAATACATGAAACGACGGAAATCTAAGAAATAATGTTTGGAACGGCGGGGAATGTAAGTCGATGTGAACGCATGAGTTCCCAGTAGTCTGCCTCAGGTCATGAGTGAACGATGAATGATGGGCAGAGATGCAGCCTGCAGCTTGGCAGCTTCTTAATGTTCTGTGTCATCTTGGTTAGTGTGATTTCCGCCGTGGTTTCCTCTGCATCCGTCCAGCATTCAGCTGTGGACACGGTGAGCTATGAAGGAAGTTAAACACACAGGCTCCCAATAGCAGCAGGACCTGTTCTCACATCTGGACTCAAACTAGCACACGTCCCCTCAGCGCTCATTAGCCTGGAGCTTGTTGGCGTGTTAAGCGATTAATATAGCTCATTTCCAGATCGATGTTTCCACGCACAGTTTTACTCCTTTAATCCCCGGTAGTTCATCAAAGTGACGTCATAGAGAGCAGGAATGCCTTTGACTGCTTTTGGCAACATTTGTTTGAGTTATTTTTTTTTGAGTTGGGGTAGAAAACATCTGCGCTTTCACTTCTCGAGGGAATCAAAACAAGCTGGATTGGTTTTTCTTCTGCGCCTGTCAGAGAGTATTAGGATGAAGTTAACCCCAACGTCTTCTTTTAACTTCTGCGGGTTGCTTTGTTGGGCAAGTTTTGAGTCTTGAAACACGGAGGTCGGTGCCAGACCGCTACTGGATGTTGACCGGTACACCCACAGCTCGGAGGTTAAGGCTCTTGGTCAAGGGCTAATTGGCGGTGGTGGAAGAAGCAAATGTAGCAGTACAATAATGCCAAAAGTGAAAGCGAGATGTATTTCAGGAATAATCAGCCCCTGCGACATGTTATAGACCATTTATATGTACTGTATATTTCACGTATATAGTGTGAACAAGTGTTCCTTTGCCAGATTTCTAGATTTCTTTGTGCTTCATTTGGATTCGCGAGCAGCTCGGGCTGCTCGAGGTGTTTTAACCACTTTATATGAAGCTCGGTTTGCCAGTGTTGGTGTTTCCAAAGAGTCACAAGATAAATCTGAGGTGTCCTGATGATTAATGGCAGAGGAAAGAAGAAACAAAACAAAAAAGTTCTGATACACACATTTAAATTAATTTTATGGATTTTTTTCTTTTAATCTTTGCTTTTATGTGGAATATTAGAAAGTTTTACTTCTTTGGGTCTTGGACATTTATTTAAACAAAACCACCTGAGACATTCGAGACGTGACAAGGAAACACAACTGGATGCTGATTTTTCGAGGCACAAGCCAAAAAGGTTTCTTCAGTCTCTCATGTATGAAGTTTATCATGTTTCACATTTATCTGTAAAAGCAACAAGTTGGTTGAGCTGTCAGATAAACATTGTATAAAAAGTACAATGTCTCCGTTTAATGTTTGAGGCCACTTTATACACGTCTACTGCACAAATCTCAAAGTACGCAGGGTTTAGTGTAGTGCTGTAACTCTTGGCTTTAATGATGATTAGTCCTCAATGTAAACATGTGAAAAAACAGGTTATTGTTGATGAGTGTCTTCCCGTCCTGCAGACGATGACGGCCTCCCTCCAGGAATCTCTGAATTCTTGTAATTGTTAGAAGATATCACCGCGTTGGACGTATCGGCTTTCATAACACACTCATCACGTCTTCAGGAACACTCCTCGCTGATGTTTTAGGAAATGAAAGCAGGCAGCGGCGAAGCTCTTTATCTGGCACATCCTGTTCTTCGATGACTTGCAGCTTGTGATCTCTAGAACCCATGAGAACGGGATCTTAAGTGGGTTTGAAGCGTCTTGACAGTGATTGATACCAGCAGGGAGCTCTGAATGCAGACCACAGTGCCGGTCCTTATCGCTGACACATCCGGCTCCCAAAACAAGATGTCAGCTGTTCGTGGCGGGAAGAAAGACGTGGCCTGACTGCTAGTATGAAGTCTGCGAGACACGAAGTTGACTGAAAGAGTAAATGAGCGTCTGTGTTGAGAGAAAAACTGCAGGCATAAGATTAAAAATTGGACACTTCCAGCCACTGATGATTCATTGAATTAGTCCCAGAAAGCTCCGGAGCATTCAGCAGTAAACGGCAGAGAGATGGATGAATAGTTAGCATAATTGTTATTACGGTTCTTTTGCTGCGCTGCATCTGTCTGTGTTCTGTCTCCGTGCTCTTTTTCTGGTCTAATTGTTTTGAAACTGCCGAGTTAGAGGTCTCCAAAGAGCAGCAGCTCAAATGGAAAGCAACGGCAGGCAACTAAATTACAAGAGAGGAGCTTCATTTTCTTGATGGCTTTAAGCGGTGTAGAAGTCTGCTGTTAATAAGGTCGCTGCCGCATGATGTTTTCCTACAAAAGAAGCCATTTAATTGAAGCTTAAAAGAAAGAACAGCGATGGGTGCGAGCGCTCTGCCCGCTCTCTGCACAGGATTTCTGGGTAATAAACTCTTAATTTCATAATATTCTTCACAAGTTTTTCTCCTTTGCAGCTTCAGGAAATCCAAAGATATTAAACGCAGCATTTAGCTTTCTCAAATAATTTACGACCCACAGTGGAAACAAGAGAACTAATAAATCACAAATGAAATCATCTGGATTCGGTGCAGTGTGTTGGAGTCTTTGATTGGACCAGACCTCCGCTGCTTTTTATTCTAACAGTCTATATTCACACCTGGGACGGCAGGTGAATCCAAAAAAAGAAGTTTGAGAGATTTTTGCATGTAAATAAAGTTTGTGAGATCATCGTTTCCTTAAAGACTTCGGTAGATGCTGTGGACACCGGCTTGTTTTGTAATGTATAAATATCTTTTTTTATTGACAATGACTTCCACCTGACAGTTTTTTAGTGTTTCAGCTCATTGTTTGGGTTTAGTCAGGCCCCGTTTTTCTGCTTGAGACTGCAGATTTTTAGCAAGTAAAGATAAATTCGCTCTCTACACCAGACGGACAAAGTGAGCAACTCTCCGGCGAAGACAGTTGAACGTTTAGCAGCTGAAGAGCCAGATGTTTTTCTCAGCAGTTGATGGAGACTCGAGCAGACGATTCGATTCAGGTCACCAGATACGACTCTCAGTGAATGCTGATGTTGCTTTGTGCCTGCTGGATATATGAAGAGGAAGCTGTTTGGAACACTCAGGGCTGCAAACTACTTTACAGTCAAGAGCTTCCGTCACGGACTCCAAGGTGACATCTTCACACAAACAATCTAAATATAATAAGTACGTGAAGATGGTAGGACAGCAAAAGCATCAAAGTCTCACATTTGAGTCTCCTAACCGCCGATTATTTGGATCGGAACACGTCTCTGTGTTTTGTTCTGCTGCCCCCATGTGGCCAACAAATTTTTGCACGAGATCAGAACGTGAAATGCTTCAACTTTTTTAAACTCTCATGCAGAAGTAAAAGCAAAGAGATCTGGTGTGTGTGTGTGTGTGTGGTGATTTTCATAAATCTTCATTCTTCTCGCGCCGTGTGAAAGAAATCTTTTCAACTGTCTGGAAGTAAAATAAACTCTTTGCACAAAATCTAATAAAGTAATTGATTTGACAGAAATCCGGCGGTGCTGTTGAGTCCCGAGAAGCAGCATTGCATACTGCTGCTGCCGCACTGCAAAGTTTTGACTAATATCCTGGATATATTCGTCCTCTGGCTCTTACAGTACACTCAGCTTTTATCCACCGCCTGCCCTAAAACCAAGTCTGATGTGCACAGTCCAGCTCTTCTGTGACTAAAGGTGCCAAATAATTTATGACTTTGGGGAGTTTCTCTAAAGTCCAGTGGGTTTTTATTCCAAAACAGAGCACAACTTGAAATGGGAGTGTTGAAAGCCAAAAATCTTATCACAGCCCGAGTAATGGTCGGGTCACTGGTATTGATCAACCTCAGCAGATATATTGCGGCCATTCCTCTGCTATGAGGGCCAGTAGAAATCTTTGTTATTGCCTCCTTATAATACAGCTAGATGACAGGCTTTAATGAAATATGAAGTGTCGCTGTCTCCCTGTCTGTAAACTGCTCAGTCGTAAAATTAACATTTTGTGAAAAAAGGAGCTTGACTCCAGAGAATTTGAGCTGAATCCTTCACTATTTCTGATTCAGCCCTAACCAAAAGGAACGGATCAAGGCAAACTAAACTCACTCTTCTGTTTCTTTTTATTATTAATGTTTTCTTAAATCAAAAGCAAGGTAAGATTGTAGGAAGGGAAAAAAGGTCGCGTATCTTGTAGTACTGAAGAAAAAGCTCATTTCCCGAGCAGGTTTGATCCGCTGAGTCACGGAGGATGTTCACACATCCTTGAATGAATCGAGAGAAAAGTGGGAGAATACGCAGGAAACACCCGGGGCAAGATTTTATTAGAGTTAATAGTATTTTATTAATTTCTTGCAAAGCATGAAAAAGCCCAACCTTCAGCCTTCCAGGTTTGAGGATTCATCTCAATGTTTCATCTACGTATGTCAGTGCCTTTCATCAAGCATCCAGCTAATGAGGGCCAAGCTGATGAGATAAATCATAATCTTAATAACAGTCTTTGAGCAAAACTGCCTCAAACATTCTCTGGATCCACTTGTTTTTCTTCGGCGGTGGAATGTTTGTTGAAGCTATTAGAAGGAGAAACTCGGCTGTAATTCACAGATTAATCCACAATGAGAAAACTCAACTTTAACAACCTAATATGCCGATCACAAACATCTATAGAGCAGCCCTAATCCTCTTCCCACAATCCCTCAGAGCTACGAGTCCTTTGTAGAATTTGGTTATTAGTCTCGAGAAATAATTTTGTCTTTATCCAAGATAAATAAATGCAGAACTCTTTGCGTGGTTGCCAGATATCTAAAAAAAAAAAAACTGTGAGCCAAATAAACTGTTATTCTTCAGATCATCAGAGCAGAGCTATACTGATTACACAAATAATGCAATGATGCCAAATGTTTAGCCATTTTACTGGCCTGCTGGTGCCTTGATGGGTTAATTTGTTTGTGTTTTTTGGTGTTTTATAGATCCAAACTTATGAATTAAGAGAAATACCTGCTAAATTAACTGTTTTTGCCAGTGGAGTTTGTTACCGTGAACACAGGAGCAAGAAAAAAGTACGTTAATCAAAGGCTGGAGCTCACCTGACCGAAAGATGACCAAGAGGTCAACCAAACATTTCTTTGAGAAGCTTATTGATCCTCTCTGATCTGCTCCCAAATGACGGCGTTCAATAATTGGGTCTTTGGTATGTTTTAATAGTAAGTAATTAAGATTATGAAAAAATCAGCATTTCTGCTAATGAAGTTTAGTCTGGTCAAACTGGGATTTTATCAGACCTGATTCCAGCATGACTCAAAAGACATAACAGACCTCCAGATGGCGGTCAAGAAGATTTATTTAAGACCTCGTGAACAGGTAGTGCACAAAAGAGATTCATACATATTAATATTTATACAGCTTTTCTCTCTCCTGTGTCAGATTGAATAATTAGCTCCTAGTCCTAACTCATTAACGGCTTTCTCAATGCTCCTGATAGATTAACATTGATTATTTGATATTAAAAAACGTCCAGTGCCACAGTGAGATGAGCGGTTTAAAAAATAAGCCCAGGAGACAGATTGACAACCCGAGAGATGGATTAAATAGCCGGGGTAGTCTCTTCCAGCAGTCTAATGAGTTTCTGAATGGCCGCAGGAAAGACGAGGTCGCAGAAATAGAGAGGATTTAATAAGACCACCAGCGGAGCAACAGGGAGAGATGAAGAACAGGCGCAGAGAACTTTGTTTCACCTTCTGAACCGCATTATGGAAATAGGCAACATTTCTGATTGCTTCGCTGCATATGTATTTGCTCCTCCATACTGCTGTGTGTCTCTGGCTGATGACTGAGGCGTGAGAGAGATTCAGTCTTTAGCATTGAGCAGAATCATACCTGTAACTGTGGTTTAGTTTTAGTGTCGGGATTTGATGATTTCTTGAAAACAAACGATTCTTCTACAGACTGAAGGCACCTTTTTTTAAATTAATGAGTCTCATTTGGCTTTTTTAAGATTTGTATCTTATGTATGCAAATACAGTTCTACCTGTTAATTTGACTAATGAAGATATTTTGGTAGAACACGACTTTGATGTAACTACAATTTGTTGAGCCCCTCATTTTGAGCCCAGCTAACAGCTCTATGGATGGAAGTGTTGGTTGGTTGGTTGGTTGGTTGGTTGGTTGGTTGGTTGGTTGATTTCATGACTTTGGTCCAGATTGAAATATCTCAACAACTCTTGGATAGATTGCTGTGTATATTTTAAAAGATATTCATGGTCACCTGAGGATGAAGTCTTCTGACTTTGGTGGTTCTCTGACTCTTGATTTAGCAACAACATTGGGTCAAATGTGGCTGACCTTCCATTTGTTTTGGCCGTAGCACCATTAAATCATTATGCAGTCTGTATTTTTAGTGGTGTACTATCTCATTGTAGTTTCCCAGAGCACAAGACGGGTTGAAAACCCAAATGTTTAATTTAAATTGTCACAGACAGAAGAGCTCGATCAATCAAAGCGTCTTTAACCACAGTAGCTTCTACCAGCTGTAGCAAACACGGTTTTTCAAGTATAAAAAAGCTCCTGGGCACACTTTTCCTTCCATGGCAGTCTCCTTCCAGACAATCTCGTCAGTAAACCTTTGACCTCTTCCTCAGTAGTTGGCCAGTTCATTGTTGGAGTTGAGGGTCACGACCCTCAGAGGACCCTGAGTGATCCCAGACATCTTTCCCCCGTGTGAGCTTTGTTTCCTCGATAATGCTCAGACATGTGTTCCCTTGTAAACATGAGGCCCTGTGCAAAGTCATAAAGCCAGAGGTCATGACGTGTTGACGGTTCTGTGGTTTTCTTTGTCCAACAGAACAGAGGTTGAAGATAATTAACAATGAGTTGGTGTTTTTTCTACTAGGTGCCTTGAAAATTAGATTATTTTTACACTTTCGTTGTGCGACTGCTTTAAAGTTTTCGGGGTTGATGCTAACATTTGTTTGGATGTTAAATAAGTAAATGATAAAGTGACGTGTTCCAATATGAGAAGATAGAGAACAACTTTATTTTTACATGAAATTAATTTGCAACATGTATTTTAGTGTAGGAATGCAGAGGCTTCTGGTAAAGCAGGTAAGGTTCCCTACTATTCCCTACAAAACGCTATTTTATGTAACAAACAAAGCAAACTTTACATTTTGGCTGATTCCAACTTCAAATGCTTGACCGCTGCTACGGATACATTTCACTTGGTACACAAAAAGTAAAGTAATCCACAGTAGGGTTGGTCGATTGGATGAACATAACTGTTGTTGGTAATTGGCGGCAGTTATTGTGTTTTTTGGGAGACATTTTGCCATTTCTTTGATAATTTAATGGTCTGCCTCCCTCTCAGCACTCAGATAACCTCAGATAAGATTTTCTTTTTGTTTTCTTGTTGTGAATTCAAAGAGCAACCTTTGTTTACTTATTGTCTAAAAAGAAAGCGAAGACATTCTAGGTTTCTGTTTTTCTTATGAGAGTACTCATGTGACTAACGTGTTGAGTATCTTTGGTCAGTTTAAAAGATAATCCTGGTGAACGAAAAGACCAAAACCAACAACAAATTGATCCAACCAAAACACCTTGTGTTTGGCTCCAAAGCCTGATGATTCTCTGTGACTGCATAGGACTTATTGACATTTGTTGGCTCTCTGTTGCATTGAACTGCGTCATAACTATAAGTTATGTTCCCAACATGATTCTGCAGAAAAAGGATAAACCACAATAATGCAGCACTTATTTGTGCTGTAAAGTTAAGCTGTGGTCTGAACGCTGTGTCAACATCCGTGTGTTTGCTCTTAATGGTAAAGAATATCATCTGTGTCAAGTTTATTGAAGGTTTCTTTCTTTAGGTTGTTGTTGTGGCGTTAGGGTGGAATTTTTCCTGCTCGTTTCCCAACCTTCATTTCTTCATCTTTGGTCTTTGTGTTCTCTGGATGTCCACTCCCCGTACAGAGTCCTGCCCCTGTTCAGTACTGTACATGGGAAAAGGGAAAGCCCCGTGGTTCTCTGAGGAATACTGCATGGCTCTGGTATGACGATGTAGGAGTTAATTAAGAACAGGCGTATTTCTCTGTACCACTGCACAGGACAAATGACCTCTGTAGGGACCTTCTTCTGTGATTCTTTCCTTCCTCCGTCTGCATTTACATTTTATGTCTGTCTTTGATAACTGGCCATGGCTGATGTGGGAAGTTATAAAACAGAGCAGATAAATTGCTCTTGCATGCCTTTAGCTGGCTGTGTTTTGTCTCCAGGTTTGGCATGTGAATCCAGCTTGTGTTATTGTAGGTTTGGTCATCTAGTTAATTGTTGAGATCCGACATCGTCAACCAGACTCGGACGTTAAGCTAACATATCTGGAAGAGAAAACTTCAGTTTTCAGTTTGAATTCATGGTTAACTTTGACCACATATGTTTGCTTTGCTTGTGGATGCACAGAAAAACTGTGAGTGGTAGTAATGTCTTTCAGTTTTACCCCCAGGGGCTGTGATTCTTCCTCCCATCAGAGTTTGTTGTACGAATCTGGAAAAGTTCCCAGATTCCAGCTATTACTTTGGTGAGAACAGTGTTATTATAACTGTTAAAACTAATGGCTAAGACAACAACAAGAAGGCTCAAGTTGAAATGAACCTGCTATTATCTACTTATCGTATTGGGAACAAGTCAAACTCCATTTAAGACACTTGATTTTCAGACATTCGATGTTGCATTTTCACCAGATTGCGTCACATTTCTATTTAATGATAACAAACTAATAACTAAAACTGATACCAAAACCAGTGGTTTAAAAACTGAGGCTGCAACATCAGATTTAATATGTTTGCTTCAGAAAATACAGGGAGCTTTCTATTCGAATATCCAGAGATCCACAGTTTAAGGGCATAAAAACAGCAGGCACTCTCAGCGGTACTTTAATTGGCCACATAAGCAGAATTTGAAAGAAAAGCTGCTGAGGACCTCAGTGATCTGTCTGCAACATAAACTGTAAGAAAATCTCTGATATATGGAGGAGCAAGGTCATTTTAAAGCTGTGTAAACAAATAAAAAGAACTTATAATAAATAACAAATAAACAGCTTCTAAAAGATGCAGTGTAATCAGGCTTGATGGACAGTGAAGTAAACTGTAGCTGCTGTTGGCTAATGTTAGCTCAGTTTGTTAGCAGAGCAAGCAGGTTTTCAGGCCCATGGCAGTGGGGGCATAGAGCCAGTGTCATGCCAGAACAGGAGCTGGGCTAGCGGGTGGGTATACACTCTGAAACTGAGGGAGACAAATCACAAAAAATACAAATTTCTACACATTGTGCTTAAAGAACTCAAATTTTCTTGCTGTCTTCGTCCATAAAAAGGCGTCAGTATTAACCTCAGACTGTTTCATAACCAGTTGAAAACTCTGTTTAAATAAAAACAAGTTGCATAACTCTGTAGTTCAGGATCAGGATGATATATAGTGTTCAGACGTAGCTCCAGGTAGATCTACCTGCCGGGTTATTTTACTCCTGTGGATTTGTGCGCGGTTATAAGACATCTTAAGAAACAAATACAGAGCAGATGTATTTCCTTCTTTGCCACTTTGCAGCTCCTAACCTCTGCTGACTCATTCCGGCCTTCTGCTCAGACTTTGTTTATTACCTTTTCTTTCCAAGGATTATGGGATTTACTTTTTCCTCAATGGACTTTATGATACATAATAGAAACACCACAATCATAGTCAGGAGCTGGGAACGCGCAAAACACGATGAAACGCATCGTCGCGGTCAGGCATCACGTTTTGATGACACACCTTCTTATTCCTGCATCAACATTGCTGCCTTCCTGTATGAAAGAGAATTGTCTTTGTGCTTTTTAAATCCTCGTTTCGTCCCTTCGGGATATGACCGAGGCAATTTTAATGGTTGTCTGTTTCTTTCTTTGTTTCGCATGAAAGATAAAAAGTCTTTGTTTTCACATTCACATGCAGCTGTTTGCCAGAGGAGGAATGTTCAGTGGCATGTTGATTTGCTTTCTTTGTCATCAAAGTAAAGGAGTTCTTTCCATGAGTTTAGCATTGATCTGAAGCGGGTTACCTGTGATCTGCTCTGTGGAGACCAATCACCGGGCTGCTTATCGATTCTGAAGCCTTCAGGTGCCTTTCTGAAGAGTACACCAACTTTATCCATTCAGACACCCAACAGATCCAAGTGTCGCCTGTAAATTGTTGGTTCTAGCACTCAGTGTTGGCAAGAAAGTGTCTTTAAAATGATCCAATCATCACAGAGTTAAAGCAGACATGCATGACTTTGATTACATTTCTCCACAGACTTCCCCTGAAGAAGAGCTCCTTAGTGTCCAAGTTGTCCATCATGAACCACATCTATGTATTATTTAATTTGTAGCCATGCTGGATGTGTAGCTCTAGAACCATTCGCAACAGAAGTATCATCAACCACTGGATGGATTGTGGCGAAATTTGGTTCAGACGTTGGTTATCCGTGTTGGCGTTTTCACTGGAATATTCCAACAGCCATTGGTTGTATTGCTGTTAATTTGGGTTCAGATGTGCACGCCCACATTAGGAGTAATTAATAACCTTTTGTAATCCATTTGGCTCCATCGTCTGGTCAACGTTTCCTGCATAACTCGTGAGATTTCCATCAGTCTGAGCTGTACTTTGCAATAAGTGGTAATTAGAGAATGCATAGCTTGAAGAGCTGCTGGCGTGATTGTACACTCTTAGTCTTGTTCCTTTCAATTTGTAATTTGACGTGTAATGTCACAATATAAATAAACGTGTAGTCAGAAACACTTTGGAAACACTTTCACAGTATTTATTCACTTAAAGGTTATTTTCACCTCCTGGACGAAAATGCCACATTTAGCTGCTTTCGTTTACAGTTTCTCACCATGAAGTGTCAGAGCGGTGTGGTGTGATTTTCTTAATCCTGAGATAATGTAGATGTTAATGTATGTTGGCATGGAGCCACAGAGCAGTGTACTGGTGATACTTGGAATAGAAATAAAAGTCGGGTGAATCAGGTCATTAGAGGATGACATCAAGGTAGCCAAGGTTTACAGTGCAGGAAATGGTCTCTGCGCGTCCCTGATTTGTCTTATGATTGTGTCAAACTGCGCTCTCTGACATCAGGAAACCTTGTAAACCGACTGTAAAACCTCAAGAACACATTAAGGTCAGAACACAATGCGCATTAATGTCAGTAAGATTAAATGCTCCGAGAAGACGCTAAATTTCCAGCCTCCCGAGCGCGTGTCAGAGGGCAGACAGCTCCTCAATCCATCTGATCTGAATGATTCAAACAGCACAATGTATTTTTCTCCCTTTAAGGTTTCAGAGATGAAACTTCTTTCTGTCAACTGACTCAAGTTTCACCCCTGGGTGACTTCCTGAATGCTAAATCACTCCTCATGGTCGCGGAGGACGGTTGATCAATGTTCTGGTATTTAGATTATTATTCAAAACTGCGGCTCCTCCAAACAAAGCTCGACTACATACCAGGGATTTTTAAAATCTTCTGTTAACAGCAGTTTGGGGGTTTAAAACATTAATTTTCTGACTAACTCAGGATTGTTTATATGCACTGTTTTCCTCCTCTTTGTTCTACTAGTGGCAAAGAATAATTTGGGGGAATTAATAACAGAAATATGACTCACATTTGTACATTTACATAACAGATACTCGCATAACTGTTTTCTGTATCTGTCAGCGAGTCATCAAAAAATCTGCAGGGCTGATTTGATGATTGCAAAAACTTCCCTGATAAACAAATCAGTTGGAGTGCGTGGAAAGACAATAAAAACAATAAAAACAGATCTTCTTTTGGCATTTTCTTTTCTCCTGACGAGACACATTGTTTGTCTGACTGACCGCAGACGGGTCAGCATGAAGCCCTCTGTGGAAAAAACACAGCAGTATTTATTAGTCAGTCACTTGCAGTAATGTTAAAGAAACACATCCATTATTAACGTATCAGCTTCACAGTTAAACACACTGATGTACTTTGTGCTTTTCATGAGTTCTGGCTCTGTTTTGACAGCGTAAACAACTGCAGTAGTTTTAATTTGACAGCTGTGGTCAATACAGCTGAAGTAGAGATGCAGGTCGTGGAAAAATGAGTCAAAAATGACGCTTACGTCAAGTATGTGGTGTTTATAGTGTGGTTGCTAATTCTGATCAAAATGAATGACTAGAATCAGTCTGGAGAAGATTCCCCCACAGAGAGTCAGGGTAGTATTAATAATCTTAAACCTAAATGAGTGTAATCAATCAAAGTGAGCGTTATCCATCATATCAGACGTGGACAACATGAATAATGTTTGGTAGAAGCCACGTTGGCTTCAACACTTTCCCCTGGAGAAGTTTGATTTCTACATTTGTATTTTTCCTTCTTCCTCTCTGAGCATAAACTCGTTTCAGCATCATAGAAAATCAATAGCACCTACTGGAAAGTTCTCAACTCTGGTAATTACATTTTGTTTCCTGCCCATACACTCTTCTGTCTTCATGTGAACATTAGCCCCTATGCCTCATATTCCAATAAAGTGTAAGGTTGTGTAAGGTGTATTATATTCCCTAACACGGCACCAGAAAATGCAGGGTGGCGGCACAAATACTCGTCTCGTGAAAGTCAAGGATCGCATTGATGATGTATAATTCAAGATTATTGTGGTGGATTATTGATTTGTTTTCCCTAAAAGAAACCTCGGATGGTGCCAAGTCTTCGTTCTCAACGTTTCAGCTGGTAGAAACCAACATTAGGCCAATTAAAATTGAGTCTGGCCAACTTTAGCTAAAGCAGCATTGCCCTGATACAGAGCTCAGAGTCTTTCACACCTTCCAACATCTGCCACGGCAGCTCCTGCGGGGTTAGAGTAGATATGCCTATGTTGTATGTAACTATCAAAAGTCATGCAAGGAAGGAAAAGCAGTGAACTGGCGACAGGGTCGTGGCTCATTGATATTTATGGGCCGTGAAGGCTGGTCCGATCCAACAGAGGAGCTACTGTAGCTCAAACTGCTGGAAATGGTTGCATCAGGAATGGTTCTAGAAACCTAACAAGAAGTTCAAGGTGTTGACTTGGCCTCCAATTTTCCCCAGAACTCATTTGAATCGAGCTTCCGTGGGATGTGCTGGACAAGCAAGGCTCACCTCGCATCGTGCAGGACTAAAAGGATCTGCTGCAAACATCTTGGTGCCAGATACCACGACGTACCTTCAGAGGTCCAGACGAGTCCATGCCTCGATGGTTTGGCGCCAGTATTGGGCAAAATGTTTAAATGTTTTGTCTGGACCAAAGATATTCAGATTACCATGATATAAAAGCAGCCATGTTGGAGAAGCTGGAACTAGTAAATTCAGGGTTTTGCATGATTCATGAACTAATTTTGTTTTTTTTATCAACAAATAGATGAAAATACTTAATTGTTTAAGCTCTGTAAGCTATGACGAATGAGTTGTGGCTTTGAAAAAGTTGCACCTTGCCCCTTTTGTAAAGGACGGCAGAATGGATTCATAGAAGTTACAATCATTTCTAATGGTGACCCAATTTCATGGCCAAAGAAGAAAAAACATCAAAACATTCATAGAAACTTTTCAGAGCTTTGCTCACAGCAACCAAAGTAAGCACCATAGTCGAGTCTGGAGGCCCTTCCTTCATATTGAAGGTCTGCAGTCAAGAGGTCGTTCCTCGGTTATTCCGTCGGCTCAGTTTATTTCTTTACAATCTTTAGAAACAGTTCTGCCAAAGCCTTGGAACTTTTTCCATTTTTTTTTTCACGCATATTGTTATGGTCATATAAAGTTGTTATGGCCAACATTAGCATTCATTTAGCATGTGGCTCAGCTACAGTAATCAGTTTATTCTCCACCAGCTCGTAAGAAAAAACAAATGTCTTTTTAGCTGCTAAATGTTCCACTGTGCTAACCAGCTAATGGCTAATCTGGTGTTTGTGTTGTTTGGTGCCATGAAACCAAAACAAAGAGCTGAAAGACGCTAAAACTCTCCATAAAGTTGAAGCGAGAACCCCTTTTTTCATCACAAACAAGTTGGCACCGCTTTAAGTCTCATTTTCAGAGCTTTGTATTCCTCAGCATTGCAACATAGATACCAGTGATTTCCCGGCGGGTGTACTGGTGCCCTCTGGCTCGGTCCATGTGGTCACAATATCCTGGTTTTCTGATACGATCTGGTATCTGTGTTGCATATCATTTGTTTCCTCCGGCTCTCCACTCTTGACTATCTAAAGGATCATAATGGAAAAATACGAGGCACAGTTAACAGAAGCATTGTGGTGCTGCGGTATATTACTGCCACATTTCCAGGCTTTGTTAGGAGTCACTTTGAAGACTTTGTATAGACGCTGTAGTTATCAGACATCTTCAGGTAACAACTGAGGAAGAAAGTAGTTTGGAAGAAGGTCAAACAACTTGTTGCCACTTTTGTGTAGTTACCTACTGAAACTCTGTGGGGAAATTTTGACCACTGTGAAGACCAGACAGTGCATCCACTGGGCAGCGACCACATCATTGACCTTTGGCCTCCTGAATCTCAGCTTGATTAAGCAACTGAGTAGCATTTTTATTTACTGGTATTTGACTTTTTTGTGTTATATTTGTAATCTGAACTACGTTCTTCAAGTAGCTTAATCTAGCTTCAAACTGGATTGAAATAGTCGGTAGCTTCTCCGACTCTTATGCTTTGTCTTGACTTGGATACCTCCACTAATATACTACCTACCTTACACTACCTACTTTATGGCGTAGTGTGCTAATTTCAGCAGCGTAGTTTTGTCTCAATTCAAGTATGGCCGTGTAACTTACCGTAAATGACGAGTATGACATTTTACCGGAGGATTAGCGGCTTCCTCGACCATCGGCCCATCCGCTTCTGCTATGTATCCAAAAATGGCAAGCCATTCACGGCGAGGAGTGTCCAGTGTGTTTGACCTCTGAGGGTACTCACAATATACTGAATTTGCACATAACTGACTGAGTGTGAAGGTGCACCGACTGTATATCAGTTCATTCGTAATGAAATCACATTTTTGCATTTTGTTGCTGGTCTATTTGCAACCAAACGCACAAACCACATCAGGCTTCAGCCTCTGGTGTGTGTGTGTGTGTGTGTGTGTGTGTTGTGTGTGTGTGTGTGTGTGTGTGTGTGTGTGTGTGTGTGTGTGTGTGTGTGTGTGTCTGTGTCTGTGCTGAGCCAGGTTGAGCTGCTGCACTCGGAGCTCTTCAAAGGCCTGCCATAAAACCTCTGGATCTTAATCGGATGCTGTTCAGACTCCACATTGTAATTACGTCCCAGCAAATTCCTGTCTACATACTCCTACAGAGGAAGGTGTGTGTGTGTGCGTGAGTGTGTGTGTGTGTGTGTGTGTGTGCTGGTGGGTGGAGGGTGGTCGATCTTGTATACAGTTGATGTCTCCTTGGGGGGTTTATAAGCTGCGTGTTATATCACGTTAACATTGTGTTCGGGCTATTGATGTTTGTGTGCGATGCTGGCTTGATATTTACACAGATGTTTGTGTGAGACGGTGTGTGTGTGTGTGTGTGTGTGTGTGTGTTTGCAGATTATCTTTTCCATGCTCTTCTCCCCAAGTTTCTTTGGTCTCAATTGGATGTGAAAGGAAATCCCATGTCTGCAAGGCTTCCACTACAGGCACAGACCTGACTGTGTGTGTGTGTGTGCATAAAGCCTTTACCATGCCACAGTGGATTAACCACACAGTTTGAACAGTAACACTGAGGCTGTGAAGGAGAGAAAAACAGAGGGTGAGTGAACCAGATCGAGGACGGGAGGATGAGAGTTTGAAGATTGATGCGGTGGAGAAAAAGCAGCTTTTAATTCCCCCAAACACAAAATATTTGGCTTAAAGAAACAAAAGAAATTACCACCGTTGTTAATTAATCCTCAATTCAAAAACCTCCAGATTATTGCAACCTCCAGAGTGTCTCTGTTTTTGTGAGCCGCACTCACGGCAACATATTTCTGCATAATGTGTTTAAGATAAGTTGATCCTGGCGAGCGGAAAACAAAAGGCTTTTAAAGACTACTAATAAGAGATTGGATTTTAATTTAAGCCTTGCCTGTGGTGCTAAATATTATACTGCCCAACATGGAAGAAGTATTGGAACAAACTGAACGGACAGATTTAACATTACTGCTGACATGTTTGTGATCCCTCGTGGTAAATATGGACAGCTGTACTCGAGTCGACAGCTAACAGCCAATCATCAACCAGGTCAGCAGCAGCAGCTAACATTACTGACTAGTCCAACAGCAGTCAGCCCAGCTCGCTCTGTCTTTCAGCCTTTTATTTCACCAAACTCTTGTCCGGCAGGCGTCTTGCTTGCTCAGTCCCAGCTCCTGTTCTGGCACAACACTGCCTCCACTCCCCCGTAAACCTCTTCTTCTTCTTCTTCCCAGTGGTCGAAAACGCCTGTGGTACAAACACTAACACTCCCTCCGGTGCTCTGAGCTCACAGTCTAGGCAGCCCAGCTAACAAACTGAGCTAACATGAGCTAACGGCGGCTACAGTTTACTTCACTGTCCATCATAAACTCTGTAAATCACAGAGAGTTGAGGCGGAGCAGCCGGAGGACATCGGAGGGAAAAGCAGGAAACATTTTCTCCAGAAAATCTGATCCAGTTTCACCAGAATCAGTGAAATAGTTGTTGGTGGTGTGTAACTCAGTGTGCCATAAATCTGGGTTGCTATTGAAATCTTAAATAAAGCCTCTCAGAGTCACCTTTCAATCCTTCAGGGGTCAGTACTCGATGCACAAAAGACAGACTTTGAATGGAGTGTTCTGTTAAGGCCTTACCTCTAAATCCAAACGTCTAGTTGTCTTATTCCTCCACAGAACGCTACTCTCTAAACACCAGAGCGCCGGAGTCTCTCACACATTGTTTGGATCACCCTGGGTAGAGAACAAAATACTAGAAAGTGTTTGTTTCAAAGTCAGTTCAACATTCAGACTCAACAAGAATCATGAAAATACTGCAAACCTTCAGTCACATCAGAAACTCGACCAAAACAGTTCATCATTCATCACAATATTCATCCAAGTACGTGACATGTACATACATTGATGGTAACTTGCTGTCATTTTTTCTGGTTTATGAGCTTCTAAATATGTAAATATGCTACGTAGATACGCACACGTCCCAGAAGCGTCTCTCCAGTCCACTCCGCAGAGAATTTTCAGCCGGTTTAGTCATGAGCAGATCGAGCTGGTCAGCCAGAAGTCAGACATCAAGAAACAGCCTCGAGAATCTGAGTAAAACTCCTGGTGGAGTACGAAGCCGCTTGGAGGACGGGGGAAAACAACAGCGTTGCGGTCACATCACGGGGCTGTGACAGGTGGAATTAAGTGGTTAGCATTTCGCCGTGGATCTAAAATAAAACACGGCTCAGTGACTGCGTGATATTTTGTATTTCTTGCATCAAATTTGCTTTTTTTGGTGGATAAATTTTTGACAGTTTCCAAAACAAGCTGCCACGATTCTCCAGCTGAAAAACGCAGAAGCAAAGAGCGCTGACAGCTCGGCAACGCATTCATCCAACTGTGTGTCGACAGAGTTCATGCTGATTCATCTGAATGAAAAACTTTCCTTTGCACAGCTCGCTTTAAAACGACCTCTATCTGCTGCAGAGATTCATGCTCTTGCCAAACCTCAGGGCTGGCACTGGAGGCAACTTATCGTGTATCCTTGAGTGGAATTGGATCCAAACGTTGTGTTAAAATAAATAAAATAGAAAAGTGTTGCTCACGGAGTCAGACCTCACACTAACGCCGGTATTATTTTTAGAAGCAGTCTCAAATCGGACAGAGAACCAGTCCGACCAGTTCAGTGGCGACTTAGTCGGTTATGTAACAGTCCACGCCGGAGCATTAGCTAAGCATACTGTGTTGTTTCATAATGTTTCATCATTACTTGCACATTGCGACGCTGTTCTTACCTCAACCTGGCAGCCCCCCACCACCACCTCCACCACCACCACCACCACCTCCACCTCGCCTCCTGCTGCTCAATGAGGCAGCGACTCCATGCGAGTCATTAAAAGCAGAGAAGGCTCAGCTGCACAGGCTTCAGCTCACTGTACCGCCCTGCTCTCATAGCTGGCATTACTCAGATAAGAAGCAGCCAGCACTACTGATTTACAAGGCTCCTCCGCCGCCTCCTCTTCCTCCTCCTCCTCCTCCTCCGCCTCCTCCGCCTCTTTCAGTATGAGTGTGTGGGAGGTTTTTCGTTGATTTAAAGGACTCAAAGTGTAATAAACTATCATGAAATACTCGGCCAGCAAAAACACATCAACCTGCAAATCACATCACGCCGCTGGACGCTCGCTCTCCATCTGTCACACAGCACAGGAGGAGCAGCAGGAGGAGGAGGAGGAGGAGGAGGAGGAGTGTGCAGGTTTCAGTTTGTACACCTCTTCATTCTCCTCTCCTTCCTCTTATAGAGTGTGTGTGTATATATATTTACTCCACTCCCATTTCTTAACCCTCTTCTTCCTCTTTCTCTCAGCAACAGTCATCTGATCCAGGCATCGATATTAACGGTGGGAGGGAATTCCAAGAATGCGAGCGTTAACTCCTTCTTTTATTGGATTTCCAGCCACCAGGGCTTTTCTGGATACCGGCGGTTCCAGAGTAACTCGACACCGAGCTGGAAAGTGTTCATTTCACTGACCACACCCAGCGGTGATGTCATAGCGTACTGGCCAAACCCAGAGTACACGATTAAATCACAGTCAGCAACGCGGTAATTTAACCACTAGAGGGCGTTGCTACCAGAAGCTAACTAATTAATAATACTTTATTATTACGTACAACGCCGGGTAACTATCATGTATGAGCTATTGGCTATTATTTTTTGCTATTTTCACACATTATTCAGCCTGACTGAGTATTTGGTAACAATGAGGCCACCAATCTTGTCGCCACGGCATTTCTTTACCAAATTCTCTCAATCCCACCTACAAAGTTCTAGTTGTTTTTAGGAAAACAGCTGACTTGAGGTGCATTAGGTTAATGAACACGTCCAGCCACGAGAGGAACGTTAAAATAAAATGGTCCCAGTACAGCAGTCTGATGGCAGCAAACTTTAGCTTCCATAAACTCTGTCAGTAGATGAAACTTACTGGTGCAAACTGGTTTCCAGCACGTTGCTGCTCAACCAAACCTGAAACACTGAGCTGAAGGCCAGGCTTGTTTCACTGAACATTTAAATGTGTTGAATAGTGTACTGAACGCACCTTTAATACACAACACAGTGGACTGGTGACAACTTGCAACTACAGCGAGACTTGAGCTGAGTTTAAGTTACTCTTTAACTCCTGCTCGTTATTTATTCAGATGTTTTGTAAGCTGCTGCTTGTCGGTTTTCATCTGCATGTTATATTTTCTTTTTGGGAAGTGTTAAAAATGCTTTTATAGCATGTCAGACATGTTTTTCTCTCGATTCAGGTCTCCTCTTGTTGCCGTCTATTGTGAGCTGTGAAAAGAGGCGGCATCAAATCATTGCATCTGAACTCTGAAAGGACTTCACACGCTCTTCTTCAGGGTTACGCAGGACAAGGTTCATGGTGCGACACAGGAAATCAGGACAATAAAGATCTCTGTAGATTGAATCATCTTGTCCTCATAGACGATTTAATCGAGGAAATAAATTACAGTTTGAATCTCTTTGAGTGAATTATTCTGTGATTCATTCCTAAATGAAAACCTCAAACTTTCCTCGGGTAGATCTTGAAAATGCGATCAAACACTTCCATGGCTATCTCAGCCTGTTGAGATATAGAAACATAGACAGCCGCCGCCGCCGCCTTTGAATACTGGAGTGTTTATTAAGTCTCAAGGACATTCTGTGCTGCGATACAGAAGGTTGCATTTACCGCTGGATAGATGCAGGATCGATTGGCAGATGGTTGGATGGATGCGTAATATCCAGTTAATTAAGAGCGAACATGTTAAAATCCTTCCAACTGTCACTCGACTTTGTGAGAGGAGCAAAATGTCCTCCGCTGGAAAAGTAACTAATGAGGAACGTGAACAAACACACAGAGGACAAATGTACAAGCAGTAAATTGATAGTCTGCTTCATGGAGTGTGTCGATTGTGTTTTGGTCTTTTTAATGGGACGCATTTATTGGTTCATATTGACTCCGGTGTCACATGTTATTGTCTCAATCAGGCGTTGGTATATCAGCAGCTGTTTGGTTGATCGATTAATCAGTTTTTAATGATTCATTCCTGATTCTTTGAGACTTTGATTCTGACATTTTAAAGGTGCAATATGTGAGAAATCACAGTTTTGACATGTTGCAGAGATATCTACCAAAGTTAGCATGCTAACTAGCTTCCCGTGGCCCGTCCTGTCACGCTTGGCTCCTGGCTACTCGGGCTAATCCAACTGTAACGCTGGGCGCTGAATAATGCCCAGTGTCCTGACGCTTCTGCCAAAGTCCCGGTTGGAGCCGCGATGGATCACCTCCAAACTGCACTCCTGTTTTTTCAATCTGGCCTTCATTGTGTGTCCATATCCCACCATTAAATCAGATAGGTATCACACTGAATAAATGCTCCCGGAGAGATGATTTATGAAGTACAATTAGGGAGTTCTGACAGTCCGTCTTCGTGATATTCGACCTGAAGCTCCAGATTAAGACTTGATTCAACCCAGCTGTGAATCCCAGGCTGAGCTACGTCTGTATTTGGACCTTCAGTAACTGAGCGTTGAAATTTTATTCAATAAATCGTCCTAATCAAGTATCGGATATCTGAACATTCATATTTCACCTACATCCGTCCTCACTCTGATACGATTGGCTGCGTTTCACCAAACTCCAGTCCGTTCTTTCTTGCTGCTGCCTTTGGGTTGAAAACGTAATTGAACTGAATGATATGTGACATTGATTTATGAGCACAATGGTAAGCGTTGTTTGTAAAAACCCTTCGTGTGACGCTTGATCGTAATTGACCCAACATGGGAGGAACTGGACGGAATCCGTCCGTTCATTGGTAACTGTGAAGTAATTAAAATTGCGTTAATCTGAGGTTGATCATCCTGTCAGACTGTGGAGCTAAGTGCTCTGACTCATGGATGATTGGTAGTGTAGGTGGTTGATTAGTTCGGTCCAGATTACATGGACCACTAAAGTCTGATTAGGCTGAGTCATAGAAAAAGTTGGAGGCTGAGTGTTGCTTCCATTAAGTGTAATTAGCATCTATATATATGTGTGTGTGAGTGTGTGTCCTACTTTGTCAAGTACCAGCCACCCCCTTCTGACTATTTTAGCCGAGATAATGTGTGGGCATCATCTCCTCTAAAGTTCCACGCTGTTCCCATCTCCTCGTTTTTTAGCCGTTTCTCTGCATAATTAACCTTCCATCAAATGGCAGTTTGTACCTCATGGCTTCAATTTCATTAATTTACATGTTTTAACTCTAATTGACCACTCAGGCTGATGAAACACTTTCAAACCCCCCATGGGAGGACTCATATAAATCTCAGCTCTCAGCTAAGAATAGTTCAGCAGTGATGCTTTTAATGTTCAAACTGTCGGCGTTCTCGTTGACGTGCATATTTATGTTTTGCGTCAGCGTTAATGAAGTTCTTTGCACAGTTTGTAGTTGCCGTAGACTCTCTGACAGGTGGAAGTTTGACTGAAGTGTAATGGATTCCTTCATTTGCACGAATATTGAAGCCAAACAGCAAAATAACGAACGTAATTTTTGTGTTTTGTGCAGGAGTCAAGAGTGAGGTGGTTCATGTGATCAGCGATCAACAGGCCTGAGCACTGAAAAGGTAAAGAAGGAATAAAGTTCTGTATACTTGAATCTACTCTCTGTGGCTCTTCAGGGTTCTGCTGTGTTTCTAAATGTATTTTCCTTTTCAAGATGATTTTTTTGGCATGCACATACTGAATAATAGAGAGGACGACAGGAAACGCCATAAGGGGAGCAAACTGCAACAAATATTCCCAGTAATCTGTGACTAATAACTATGAAATGGATTAAGGAACGGGAGATTAGGGAACACAGGATGAATCCTAATGACTTGATCCTCTGACTTTTAATTTGGCACAACCACCAGGTCAAAGATTCAGCTTAGCCAACACTACAGCTCCTGGCAGAGTACCTCCTTAAACCCTGTCAGCCTCGGCTGGGATCACTGTGGGATCACTTCAGACTGATATGCTAAAAGTTGTCACTCGTTTGTATATTAAAACACCTGACTTCCTCCTCCGAACAAACTTTGAAGCTCGCAGACTTCCACCAGTTTGTAGCACCCTGGGTGATTCACTGCAGACATTTTGCACCACACATCAGCTAGAGGTGAAGAAGAGGGAGGGAAACATCGAGCCAATTACACTGGGGGTGGTTTGGTGACCAGATGGAGAGAGCCAGGTTGGGAATTTTACCAGGACACCGGGGAATCCAACCTAATTTTTTGTGATACGTGCCATGGGAGATTTAATAACCTCAGCGAGTCAGGATCTTGGTTTAATGTCTCATCTGAAGGACGGGACAATGTCCCCGTCTTTGCACTGGAGAATTGGGATGTTATTATTAGTGTCTGAGAAAAGATGGCATCCTTCTGCAACATGTTCGTGTGGTTGCAGACTAATAGACTGAATAGTCTTGGCAGACAAGGATGATGACATTTATAGAGGCAAATGCAGAGGGGAGGTACCGGTCCATGATCTGGGGATTGGGAGCCGTTGTATGCAGAGGATTAACCCTTTTTTCTGGGACCACACCCAGTCAAACCTTGTGGGTTGTGTTTGTTCCACTGGTGGTAAAGACCTAAGAATAACGACAATGTCAACAACTTTTTCTCGTCTGTTTTCTGTTGTGTAATGAGTATTACAGCCTCGCGAGGCAGTTAGCGCTGCGTGTTGTTTTATTGATAAATTCCTCCACTCAAAGACAAAGAGCTCCTGCTTTTCTTACTATAGGCTATGTCATATAAAATTCTCATAAAAAACAGTTCATTAAAGTAGAGTTGCTGTGTCAACACATAGTATTGCAGAGCTGTTACCTAATTATTTTACCCTATAACACACTCACAAACTCGCTTTATTTCTCCAGTGTGGAGCCTGGCAGAGTGTACGTGTTTGAGTGTAAACACATGGGAGGCTGTCAGGGTGATAAAGAACATACAGGAAGGCAAGTCTGATAATACAACTGATACAGGAAGTAGTTCAGCTGTAATAATAAAGCATTTATGGAACTGTGCCGATGTTTATCACAAACAGTCTGTAGTACAATGGCAGGATGGCTATTAATATTTAACGGCGTATGTTTGAAGTTATCATATCTGCTGTTTCCTGTAAACTATTTGAACTAGGAAGTCTCCACTCAGCTGGTTTACTTTGAACTGGGCGAGCTCCTGCTGTTGCCCAGTCACAGTTTGAGTTCAAAATCAAAACGCAGTACTTTTGTTTTAGTGTCGACCAAAATGTGTCTGTAGCACCTGAGCATCGAAAATTGTAAATGTGAAATTTAGGTGAGAGTTCCTCATTTAAAGTCATTTTAGAGTGAGCTTTATATTACATCTGTCTATATTTCAAATATCAAGAAAAGTATTACTTTGATCATGCCACTGAAAATCTGGTATTTTATTAATTGGGTTGATAAAAGTGTTGACATTCGTTTCTATGCAGATGACACTCTGCTGTATCTACATTTAAAGCTTGGCTGTCTTGACAAGACTGAACGCTTTTAACCAAAGAAAACAAAAGTCAAGAAGAGTTTGTTCTCTGGTTAAAAGCAGAAACAGAGATGTGGCAGCTATGCATTAATCTGAATCCTAATCCTTCAATGAATGAACTACAGTTTGAAGCAAAGCTGAATCAGGTATGGCTGAGTGGAACTCAGCAGTGCTAAGAGAGGCAACAGCTGAGAGCTTGAAAGCGCAGGAGGAGAAGCAGAACAAAGTGGGCTGATGGAAAATAAAAATACATAAAAAGTGAAGAGTTTAGCTTGGATATAATTCGATTTATTGCAGTGAATATTCTGTCCTGCATTCATTTTATTCATTTTCTTGCACAAGGTCTTTTCGCTGGAAATTATCCAGAGCTTTCAGCCACATTTTTATATAACTCATATTCAACCAGATAAGACCCTTTAAGATCAAACTTTTCTTTTTTTGCTAGGGAAACCTGGCCAAGACAGCTGCATAAAAAGTGTATAGACAACTACCACAAGAAAACATATAAGAGATCTCGAAACTGGGGGACCAGATTAGTTATGAAAGCCCCTTTTGAATGGGAGATGTGATTGAATGACTTTGAATTGAGATTATTTGGTCAAATTATTTATTTATTTATTGCTTTTTGGCTGCAGATCAGAGTAAATTATGATAAAATGTTGGGCTGTCGTAGTTTTTATAAATGCTATCCGTGGTTATTATTTGTGCGGCCGTGCAGCTTACATTGTCAGCTCCTGTTCTGGCATGACACCATTCACCTTGTAGTCAATGCAGCATCAACATAACAAACTATCAACATAGTTATTTTATGGTAGAGAAGTTACACAATATTGGACATTCTCTTTTGTAGATGTTCATATTTAGTTTTTTCTATTTCTAAGGAAAATAGTTTAAACACTTAAAACATTTCTTAAATCGTAGTACACAACACACACACACACACTTACACAAACACACACACTTCCACACCCACTTTCCTCTGGGAGGTGTACAGGAAAGCTCCGGTTTGTTTTGCAGAAGGAAGTTCGGTGTGTTTGTGTCTTTATTTCTGTGTGGGTGTTTGTGTGTCTCGGAGGGGAGCTGCAGCTGTGAAAGGCTGGCTCAGAAATGTGAATACACACACACACATACACACACACGAGAGAGAGAGGACAGGGACTGTCAGTATTACTGTCAACAAATGTAAGCGCTCCTTTCCTGCTCCAGAAATGTCTCATTGTGGAGTATCACAGCTTTACGACATCCGATCACTATCATCAATGAATTATTTGGTCCAGCATACCGAGAACTGGATTATTGTACATGTTGCACATTCAGAGGGAGACTTAAGATCCAAGAGCATCTCCACATCGTCATTTAGTAGTTTCTTGCTCAGGATCCTCTCGCCTTCCCATCTTTGTTATGACTTGAAGACAATAAATGTGACTGTACAGCTCACTCACAAACTTATCAAAATCTCTAAATTTAACTGATTTATTTAGGTTTGATATAAGGGGTCAAATAAACTAAACTCAACTGAAACAGCTAAAAAACATCAATAAATAAGCAACATACCAATCAACAACTGATTGATCATATCTGTAATACCAAAATTCAAATCAAACACCTTCCAGATACTCCAGAAAGTCACTGAGATACAGTCCAAGTATCCTCACATTGACCTGAAACAAGGTCTCTTTTTTTCAGCGCTCAAATAACAAGAAGCATTCTCAGTTTCCCGAGTGTGTGCTCCTAAATTCAGCCCTGCAGGAGTGACTCCGGGGCAGCGACTAAAGACGGTCGTGAACTCCTGAGACTGTATCAGTCAGGATAGACCGGGCCTTCCTCAAAGATCTCATCTCTGCAGGTGTAGAAGATCGTTCAAGGTCATGAATACTTTCTTGCTGTACATCTCAACATTTTGCTCGTGTCATTTAAATCTCTCAACTCACCAACATCGAACAATGGTGGTGAGTTTATTTGCAGCTCTGCTTGGATGTTCCCATTTCAAGTCTTGTATAACGTCCAATTTTCCTATTTTTCTTCCACTTGTGCTTGTAGTGTTTCCATTAAATAGACGTTTTAAACCAAAATTCATCTTCAGGTTTTGTTGGTGGCTCTAATTTCCAGTATTTTATCCAAATACCACTCAATTAAAATAAACGTGTGATCAATATTGAATGATCTCTTTCCAACATCTGTGTAACTGCTTAATTCCAACCTTCCATGTAAAAATTAACATCTCATCTTCAGGCTAGTACGATACTTTGATGAGTGTAACTTGATCATCACTGATCGTGAGAACTCTGAAAATGAGACGGATGTTGTAATAAACTGAAATAATCCTTCGAGTCTTTGGAAATATCGAGTGTTGAAATGCTGAATTATGAGAATTACAAATTCACATTTTATGATATCAACATCTAATTGGAGTATTTACAATAAAAGCTTCTCGTTGGCAAATCTCAGGAATCCTTTAAAATTTGATGCATAGTTCTTACTTGACACTCAGACTTCACCCCTCTCCTTATTAGACCTTAATATATGCCGGACATAGTTTGAATATTGTATTATGATCTATATATAATTCAATAATTCATTGAATATTGCATGAAACGGCTGTATTTGAATTCAGAGAGAGAATGCTGGAGGTGACGGAGACATAGAGAATAAAAACATCAAAAATTGGACAACAAAGAAGGAAAATGGTTTCCAGATGAATGGCGGCGCATTTATCAGGTAGAGGAAGTCTATATGGTGTGTGTGTGTGTAGTTATACATGGACTGGACTAATGATTTGATCGGATCCGGATACAATGAGAGGTTGATTATGTCGGCCTTTTGGCGACGAAAACTTTGCCACACGTGTAAACGTGCTGCTGCAACGAGGAGAGAGAGAAAAAACCAAGTGATCTCTCTTATCTCACCTCCTTTATTATATCCCAGCATTCAGATGGGTACAGCGTGAGATGAGAGAATCAGTTTGTATTGAACATGGTTGAATGCGGTGCTGATGAAAGCTCATGCTGATAATAGCTTTTTCATTATGTCCTTAGCCAGGCTTGGCATTTTCATTTTCTATTGCAGGGGAGAGAGAGAAGTTCTGATTTTTCACCTGCTGCTGCTTTGGGTGGGAGTCTCGTCTTTGCGCCGGAGTTCGATTATGTGTTTGGAATATTATTTTTTATATTGCATTTCAGCTCGATTAAGCCTCGCGGAGAGGCCGAGGGTGTGATGGATTGTATTTAACCCTAAAAATAGATGTCTGCAATTAAGAGAAGTCAAACCGAAGCAGCTGTTTGAGACGAGAACGTTCCCCTTGTGGCTTGGCGGATTAATTTAATGGAACCGTGATCAGTCAGTTTTACGTTTCCACCAAATGGCGGCTGTTAAGTAGTTACTGGGCAGATTCATGTCAGGAGAATTGGATAATGGAGATTTTGAGGAGACGGCTCATGAAACAATTCATGCTGCGTGGTCTGGGAGGATAATTGACCGGTCCTTAGTGCTGTGGCATTGATATGTTAGAAAGCTTTCTGTAAATGGGTCAAGAGCGGCATTAATTATTCAGATAATTGACAGAAAATTAAAAACTCTTGAGATAATTGATGAAATATTTAAAGATTTCTTGTTTTTGGGGTTACTGATTGTTGGTCGGATAAAACGAGACATTTTGATGGTTCTCTGTCGTGGTGGTGTTGTCAAAGATCGGCTTTGTACCAATCAACAATGTCAGCTGTGTTGAAGAGGTTCAGGTAAGAACGCTGGAAACTGTCAGACGTCCAGTTAAACACAACTCTCTATGAGTTTGGAGACTGTGAAGCTTTTTACACTTCCAACACGGTGCTGCGTGATGTTTCACTGCTGGCCGCTAACCTCCGGTTCAGCCTCTTTGCCCGATGACCCTCCGCCTCTTGTAGCTGGATGTTAGCTGGCTCTGATTGAAATAAATGAGTAGGCTGCATTCTTTTCATGTCGTGCAGATGTCGATGATCTGAAACGCAGCCTTAGGCTGGAATGGAGAAATCCAAATTTGTGACATGGGCCAACTGAGGATAAAACAGAGAGCCAAGTCATTCTTCCCCAAGGAGAAATTCTTCTTCTTTGGTTTATTTTAAGGGCCGGCATTGAGCGACTTTCCTCTCCTCAGTGCTTTTTGTCAAGGTATTCTTGGAATGACCGACTCGGATCAAAGAGAAAAGTAAATTTGGAAAATTCTCTGAAGCCATGCTCGGAGATATTTTTTCCAACGTTGTCTGACACGTTGAAAAATTCAAGTAATTAACATAGACAGAACATTTTTCTCCTCTGAAGTCACTGAAGCTCTCTGAGTAATGTAGTAATGGATCTCCATGGAAAAGTCTTTAAATGAAGGCCGCAGTGTCAGCCCAGTTCCCACACCCTTCACGGAAGTCCTGGGATTTTATTTACACGGTCAACACCTCGTACGTGTGATGTGCGGCGCTGCCCGTCGGGAGAGTGTTTAGATGAGACTGAAGTTTAATGAACTTGGTCATCCACACCGTACTCCCACTCCTAGGAGGAATGTCAGTCATGTTGAGGAGAACCAGATGTGGTTGCCACCGTCTCTCCAGCCGTCCATCGCTGCTCTGCTACAGTTTAAAACTGTGCTTTCAAACTTCTCTTTGTTTAGTTAAACAAATAAAAAACTGGGACAATCAGTCAGATTTACGTGTTTTTAGATCACGTCTTTGGTGAAACAGTTCTTCTCTCTATCTAACCGACATTACTTGAGCTAACACAATAAAAAAGAAAAGCTTTGGCTTCCATAGAACAAAAACAAATGATTATTACAGATAATAATATTTCAGCTATCATGCCATCATTGGAATTATACATGATAATAAACCCACCTGCTCATAACGACAAATCAAACTTCCTCACACACTTTAAATGTAAACGATGGAGGACTGAATCCGCGGTGAATACGAGGCTTCAGCGCTGTGAGGTAATCAAATCACAGAGGTTATTGGATCGTAACGTAAAGGCTTGAGTCGTATATCAAGCAGAAACATTTGCTGTTTTTCTGCTTTGGACGGTCACAAATTGAACTTCTTTGGACGGTTTAAACACATGCACGATGTCAGTTCTTTGAAAATACAAACATCACATTTAAATCCATCGTATGTGTCCAAAACCTCCACTGAGTCATCGGCGTGCGGACATCAGGACTGTGCAGGGCGGTTCTGTTATGAATGTGTGGTATTAAATGGATATGAAGCAGGTGTGTGTTCAGTAAAGCTCCTCCGGGGAAATAAGACGTGTTGCAAAGATAATGTTACTTAAATCCTCAGAAATTAGTTTTCATATGAAGGACGGCGGCGAGATAAACACGGAGGTAAAGAGCAGAGATGGAAAGATCCACACGAACAGTCAGACGTTCTTCTTTAATGCTCTCATAGATGAGTTTTTTTGGTTGGTGTGTCTGAGATTGGTCTGCCCTCCATCTTTTTCCCATTTCCCCCTCTTTACCTCTGTAAACAAAGAAATTCTTCCACCAACGTGGATCCATTTAGTTTCCACTTCATTTTCGGAGCTGGTCCGTCTCGGTGCAAACTTACCGAGCCAGATTCAACATTTCCTGTCAGACCGTTAAACAAACTGCTGCAGCTCCTTTTATCTCTCCCCCGCCTCCTTTCCTCTGTGTTTTCCTTGCAGTCCTCATTCCTCAAAGCCTTCAAGTGGGTGTCTTACAAATTACTACTGCTGCTACTGCGTCCACGTAATTTGAGTGTACAGCAGTTTGTTTCCTCCAGTGAGCTGAGCATGAACACTGACAGCGTGACAGCGGACAGTGACTGTGATGCCTGAACATGATAATGAGGCGTTATGTAATGTTAACCTTTGGTTACAAAGTGAAGTCAAATAAACACAAATGTGGATTTTCAGCATGAAACTCTTCATGAACAAAAGAAGACGTTTGAGGAAGTCACAAACATTTTTCACCATTTATGGATCAATTAATCAAGAAAATCAACAGATTAATAAACAAAGAAAATAATCAATGGTTGCAACATTGAAGTAAATCATACGTGTAAATCTGTAATGATGATTTTCTATTCCAAACAAGGTCCAAAATGATGCAAACAAAACATGTCTTAAAAAATATGAACATATTGAGCTGATTCGACATTTTCAGTGCCAACAGATCAAAGTATCTTTAAAAAGGACTAATTAAGATGAGTGAAAATTGATTTTCATTGTTTATTCAACCTTTTTTGACTGACAGATTGTTTCATCTTTAACTTGACCTAAAAAAAACCTTATAAGTTCCATGAATTCAAATAAGATCGCAGACGAGTCTTTTAATGACTGACTGACGTGTCGACTTTAAATGAATCATTTAAAATGTCACTCTGCAAGAGAGGCCAAGGTGACTTAAAACTTAAAGTTATTAAATTTTGTAAAGACATGAAAGAAGAGAAGCTGTAGCGACACGAGACGAGACGACGAACTCATTTCAGCTCTTCCTGCAGCCAACGGCAAAGTTTGCTTTGAGAAGTTGATGGAAAAACAATGAAGACAAACGGTGATCATGACAAGAAGAGAAACTATTCAATGTGTTGAATTTAGTTTACGAGAATGAACCGTAATCACTCAGCAACTCTCAGAACGATGTGATGTTTAATGAGAGTCTGAGTTCAATGATGAAATTTGCTGCTTCTCTTGGCGGGTAAGAAGTCCGAACACGTGTTTACAGTAACTGACTGTAAATCCGACAGCGTGTCTCTCGGCACGTTAGCATCGGGCGTAAACAGACTTTAAGAGGACGCAGTATAGACTGTCTACGTCTTCATGCATAAAGAAACTGATGAATACGTCCAATCAGCATCCGTTAAACAGAAATTAAAAGTCTGCGGCGCAACAGTTTGTTAATAAACTCCTAATTAATCAAATAAATTTAAACGAGAGGCGCCCATTTGTCAGACGGTGGAGTCGTTACCCTCCTGAACCAACAAACTGATTAACTGTGTGTGTGTGTGTGTGTGTGTGTGTGTGTGTGTGTGTGTCGTCTGATCTGGTGACACAAAGCAGAAGTGGTCTGGAGGATAGAGAGAGAGAGAGAGAGAGAGGGATGGGGAGATAAAAACAGAGAGGTGGTGTGTGTGGTGTGTTTGGGAAATGGGTCAAGAGGAAGTTGAGGGAGTGTGTGTGTGTGTGTGTGTGTGTACGTGATGTTTCACAGCTGAGACCGTGTTGTTGGTCAGTGTTGGAATTCACTCTTTGCGTGTGTGTGTGTGTGTGTGTTGTACGATGCATAGTTTAATTCCACCGGGAAGCCAAAGTAACAGCGCCTCTGCTTCCTGTCCTAATTGCTACACAAATAAACACACACACACACACACACACACACACACACACACACACACACACACTTACACATTTTAAAATCCTGTGTTTAAAAAAAGAGACGTTTTAGCATTTGCATATTTTTAACATTCGTTATCGGCTCTTCACTTCCAGCCTCTTTCAGTTTCACCTGGAGCTTCTCTTCTTTTGTCTCCCACCATTAAGATTTCACTGTTAATGTTGTATGTAATGTAATGTATTGTTAAAATCGAGAACCTGGACTTCATTCACAAACATTCATTGAAATTGCCGCTGTCACAATATCAAATTTCCACCACATGATTATCGAGGCCAACTCATGCTAATGATATTATTGAGATATCTATAGAAAATTGCTACAACTGAAACTTTTATTGTTTCTTTTTCACTAAAAATACGAGTTTAGCAACATCGAGAGAGTCTGTGCGATAAGATTTATTATTATTATTAATCCCTGAGTAAACTCATGTTTTCACACAAAAGGCTTTGAGGCGAAGCCAGACGTTTCCTGACCTGAACATGAAGCCGCCACGACTTTCACACCTGGTGTAGCAAAAGCATTCGTCCACGGAGACTCGATTTGTTACTAAAGATCGTTGTTAAGTGCGTGACAGGAAGTATGAGTGTGAAACTGGCAATTTGTGTGTAAGTTTTAATGAATTCTGGGAAAACTGGTCTTCTGTTCAGCTGTTTGAAACATTTCATGCTTTGAGCTCGTGACCTTACAGGAAAGTTGAGTCATGTAATAGAGTCACATCGTCTGCAAAGAGACGCACCTTAACTCTGGTATGTTGAACTAGGTATGTAGGATTTAGTGTGTAGTTGCTGATTGCTTCACTCTCTCATTCCTACATGATTTCTAACATAGAGCCTCCTTAAATTTGACATATTAGTCCTTAAAGTTGAGACATTTCTGGCTGAAAATTGCGCCAGCGGTTTCATTTTTCCGAAATCAATTGGCAACAAATTGTGCACTTGGTCATTTCCAGGCAAGAAAATGTCAGATTTACCTTCTGCTGCTTTTCTCTGTTTTATATCGCTGCCAGTTGAATCAGTGGGAGTTTCTGACTGCAGGGTGGATAAAGCAATAAATTTAACGACCTCTCTCTGGATTTGATGAAGCATTACTGCCATTTTTTAAAATTATTTTCAGTCGCTCAAACAAACGAGATGAAAAAATAAAACGCGATGGACTTTTCTCACTTATAACACATTATAACGCAGCTGTAAGCAGCCGTAAGGTGTTTTTAAGTGTTTGTCAATAACTGTGACTTCTCCTGTGAAGACTATTTTGTCTTATTACAACTGTGTTTTACTATATTACCGTTTATTATCTGTTCACAAATACATACAGCTGCATTATATTTTGTTATAAACCATTTCTCTTTGTGACACTGTCGGTAAAGTCTGCAGACAGCAGTGCGCGGGTCGTCTGAACGGTTCATCGCCGCGTCCACAAATGACGTCTGAAACTCGGCCGTGCAGAGACGAGCGCCTCCCGACTGTTCCAGCAGTTTAATAAGTCGTCTTTGTTTCCAGCGCTCTGCACATCGTCTCGTTGTGTTTCTCTTCACATTTTACACAGCGTGACGACTTTTTGCCAACAGCTTCGACTCCAGGAGCAGAAAAAAACTGAGTTTGAGTGGTCCAGATTCACACACTGACCACCGCCTGTTCACTTGGCTTCGAGTTCTCCGCCGAGGCAGCGGAGGGAAGAATCCCTACAAAGAAACAGCATTTCTTTACAGCGATATTAAACCGCTGAGCCAAAGACAACTCCCCAATTATATCCAAAACATTTAGCTTTTTGAGGATGAGACTCGGTGACACAGTTTCTCCGTCTCGTCTTTGTGTAGCAGCCTCTGTCTCGGTGTGTCTCCCTATTCAAATGCATGAAAATGAGCATGAAGTTCAGTTGTGTGTTTGGGGGTCTTTGTCTCCGGACGTGGCTGCTGTTGTTCGGCCGTCTCTCTTGGCACATGACACATGACTCATGGTGTGTGTGTGTGTGTGTTTGACAGACAGTGTGTGTGTGTGTATCAGCTTTTGTTTTGTTGGGTTCTTTCCTGGCGTAGAGGTCAGACGGCGAGCAGAGGGCGTCCCTGCCTTCAATCTGGACCTGCTGTGTTTGTCCGTCCTCCGTCTGCCTCGTTTGATCAAGTTCAGCCAAAAAGTGGAAAGAAAATCAGGACGGCAGCTGAAATAAACCAGATTTACCGTCCAAGTATGCATCTGAAAAAATGGCATGAAAGTGTTTTTAAAAAGTTTATTCCTTAAATCTAAATAATACGACCTCCTGCCTCTTCCTGCCGTTTACTCATTCAGAGCCCGTCGTTGTTGATTCATATTGAAGAGAGTGAGAATGAATGAGGCAGAGGCGAGGTCGGCGGAGGGTGAGCGGAGCGAAGAATGCACAATAACCTTCTGGAGGTTTAATAAAACTCATGGAAATGTTCGAGTGCCCCCGTGTTTCTCCGTCCGTCCGTCCGTCCGCAGGCGAACAGAAAAGAAAAACCACGTCGCTCAGCGTTCGTCTGTCGGCTCTCTAATGAAGCACAATTCACTCAATAACAGAAAGAAATGCAGATAATAGCTGAGCGATATCACCTAAATTGAATAATTTACCCACGAGCCCTTTACATCTTTAAAAGTTTGTGAATTTGAGATGTTTGTTCTGCTTGTTCCCTCCAGAGCTCACCGCTCATTCACCAAAAATGCGCCATCTGACCTTGGCATCTCTTAATCTGACTTGTCCGGTAGCTCTGGGATTGTTCTTCAAGTTCTCCACCACGTACTGTCCAATCGGGCGGAGCACAAGTCCAGATGGCGAGTCATTCGGCGGAGTTTCGCCTGACAAATCAAAGCGAGAAGTTCAGGCAGTGCAGGCAACACGGCGGGAAGTTGTTCAGTTGCAACAACCTGCAACTTCTCGTAAACTCATGGTAAATTCAGGCACCGCTGATTGGTTAGGGCATCTCAAGCGGAGCTTCAGAACTGATGAATCAGGCTGTGATTGGCTCCTTTTCTTTAAGGTTAAGGATCGTCCGTCGCTTCCTCTCAGATTGAATTCCTTCGTTTCTTTTTCTCTGTGTCGTCTTTGGTCTGTTATAAATTTAAAAACAAGATGTTTATTAGTTATCATAATAAGATAACCGCTGTATAATTACCAGGCGAGCGGCGTGGTCGATCCCTGAAGCCCCGATGATGAATATTTATTGTTTTTTACGGTTTTCAAGCTACTTCCTGGTGATGGAGGGGAAACATTGTGACGACTGATGCTTCGCCATCTGGATGTTTAGATGTTGGATGTTAGATGCTACGACATATGGACACACACACACACACACACACACATAGGAGTCCGCTCTGCTATCCAGAAACATATGGTTCTTTGAGATAGAGTGGAGACAGACTGGGCCATTCTGTTGGATCGCACCGAGGGCCTCAACATTGTTAGAAGTGCTGCCAAACTAACTTCAGCACACACACACACACACACACACACACACACACACACACACACACACACACAGTCTCGCCTCACTAGCTGCTTTGCTATTTGTTTCAATGGGAAGTGAAAGGCAGCGTTGGCGGCGTCGGTTTGCGCTCCTGCAGCAGAGGCCGAGCGATACCTGCGAACTGTATGACTGCAGGCTTATTCAGCAACATTTGCACCACAGCTTTGTTCATTCCACACTCGGCGTCTGTCGCCTTTTTGTCTGTTTGGTTGTCTCATTATGAAGATTACTTCACAAATTGATTTTTCCCTTTATCTTCCCAGTTAAAAAGTCCCCTTTATTTTAGAGGCCGGCCAGCCTATAAGCCTTAATGTTATCGTCATGAGAGGGGAAAAACGCGGCTCTCTTCTCGTATTATCACAAATTAAAATGTCTTTAGTTTAATTCATTCTCTGATGAAGGGCTCTTTTTAAACTCAGACGGAGCTCCAGCCTTTCTGTTATTATCCCAGCCAGTAATATGCTTTTCTCTCTGATAGATAAAACAAGATTTCTGGCACTTTTTGTGAATTAATTGCGTTTAATTAACATTGCAATCACTTTGATACACGGGGGGGTTTCTATAGTTGGTAGCAGGATCACCTTCAGTTCACTGTGTGGACTGTTTGAAAGTACATAGAGTCCAAATATATAATCCTTGTGTTACTTTATGGACGGACGACCATGATCAGATTATGGTGCCGGTTTCTGTTTGTAGTCTTGATCAGTCACTGTTTGAGACAAAAGAGGTGAAACCGATTGGTCGAAATACTATCTCAGAACCAATCAGCTCTTGTTTGATGAAGATTTAGCTTTTGATTGGTTCAAAGAGAAGCTGAGACGCGTCTGTTTCATCGTTATGATGCTGATAGGACTGCAAACAGGAAGTCTGTCTGATAAATAGCACGGCTACCCAGGAAACCCTGAAACGTTGCCCATTGCCCCGACAGCAAACGTTGCCCATTGCCCCGACAGCAATGGGCAACGTTTGCTGTTGGGGCAAAATCAGCGATAGCCGACGGGTTCCAGTATCGGAGAACCCGTCGAGTTCGATCCGGTCTGCATGTTGAAGATGCTGAACTGATGCTGCGCCGTCAGTACGTCCGTGTGTATGAATGTTTGGATTAGCAGCTGTCACCATCGTATATGAATGAGTTATTAGCTCTTCAAGCTCTAAAGAGACAAAGTGCAAACGTTAACTGATGAATGATGAATTCAAGTTTCGCTTCGCTACACTTTGAAATCCGAAGCAAGAAACATTTTAGTGCTTAATCATCACGTTTTTATTACCATTGGTTTATTGTTCATTTAGAGCCCCGCCCTGTTGCCACCATCCACACACTGTCCCAACCCCACTCCACTTTTAATGACAACCGCTATCACTTCTCTAAAAAATACCATCGTATGAAACGTTCAGGACTGGTGGGAAAACTGGAAGAGCTTAAAAAATGATTAAACTGTGAAAACAGAATGTGAGTAACAACGCTGCGAGATGTGGCCAAGTGTTCCCCACGAGGACGTTTGAGGAAAAGTCTGGATTATAACTCCGACAGTGGGAACCTGAAATGTTTACCTCCTCTGAAACGCGATGCAGACCCTCTCTGGGCTAATTTGTAACAAATATGTCACCTGGTGTTGACCTGTAATTCAAGCACAACCCTCAGGCCAGTCATCAATTCCCGTTCCTGAGACGTCGGATGACTCAAATTTACCTGAACTGATGTTTCTAACTTGTTTTTTGTGTTTGTTTCCAGGCGGTGAGGTGGTTGATGTCACCAGAGATCAACAGGCCTGAACACTGAACAGGTGAGGAACGATCTCGCTGACTTTTATTCTGAAATCTCGTCGTAAAAATGTTGTTTTCTGTCCTCTCGGGAAACTCAGAAAACGACTTTTTCTCTTCAGACTTTCACACAGTATTCATATCATCTGTCAGCCTCGCCCTTCCCCCTCCTCCGCTGTCATTAGAAAGCTTTGTGTGTTCTCATGAACGCCATTGGCTGTTTATTTTGGCGGCTTCGCCCGCTTGTGTGTTTTCGTGCACACATTCGTGTGTGTGGTGTGTGTGTGTGTGTGTGGGGCAGAGGATGGGTTAAGGGGTTAATTGGAGGCTTCAGGCCATTTCTTAAGAAATGAATTCTTGCTGAGACTCTGCTGCCCCTCGTACAAACACTCTTCTCACATATCAGCCAATTACTGACACTACACCCTCGCTCTCGCTCTCTCTTATTATTTTTGCTTTTTCTCCTTTTATTTCAGCTCCCTGCCAGCTTGAGGGTTTAATACACAAACACAAGCGACATTATACTCTTCTAATACTCTGATAAGAAGCGTTGAGGTGCCTGTAATTGTCCAAACTTTCTCACTTAACCCTAAAAACAAGTCTGAACTCTCATTTAAAGACGTTTGGACCGTCACAAAGACACACGATAATTCATGCAGAACGGGGATCTAAGAAATTAATCTTCATGTTATGTAGATGTCAATCTCAAGTGGATGAAGGGATTATAGTAAGACCTTTGTTTATACACAAGCACACATTAGAGGTCTTCAGGCCAGATCCATCAGAACCTCGACCACATGTCTCGACCTGAACTCGACACTTCCTCGTCTGACTTGAACACGGGACCTGAGAACAGGACGACTGGATTTTGATTGCGTCTTTCACTGTTCCAAAAGTTTCCCCAACCAGCACCGCTACAGTAAAACCAACTGAGGCTGGCAAACCGCCTCAACACGCCTGTCATCACATGATGTCACACTCTGGGTCTCCGATTGGTCATCAGTCTACAAACAATGTTTACCTTTAGTGGTCCGACTCTGCAGTTATGTACCTGTCCGTTGTGTCGAGGGATCCTGATCCGATCCTGCTCGGTATCTCAAGGTGAAGAAGTCAGTGTTTCCATAACAGCCTAAGATTTGACACCATCTCTACCGTGACCTCAGGACATGTGCTTGACGCCCATATGTGGCACGCCAGAATAGAAAATACAAGTCACATGACAAATCGGCTCATCGAGCATGGAGGAAACTTCAGATGTTCAATGGCTCCTTGGACACGCGGTGTCTAATGAAGTATGACTTTAAAGGTACCTGGTGTCATCATTTGGAAACAGTACCCGGGTCTATGCGATCATAGAAACACAAACTGCCTTTTATTGGACGATTTTATTGACGTTTTTAATAGGAACTATTTGTTTTGTCGACATTTGTAGCTCTTCTTTCTATTTTCATGCCGACGGTTTCACTCTTTTATACTCTCGTCTTTTGTGTCCACATAAAGAGCGTCCACAGAAGACGATGGGAGGATAAATGGCTTCATTGTCTTCTGCGGACCACACCCAACGTCCCAGCTGGGTGTGGTCCGAGTTTGGTCTGCCGGGCTCGTGACCACACCCGGCTTTGATGTAGTTTGGTACACAGTGCCGTACATCACTGCTGCAGAGTGTGAGAAAACCATGCCATCACCTTAAAGTCTGCAGGCCAAGCCGCATTATTAAACTGTTGCATCATTTTTAGACACATTTCACCAAAACTGAACCTGACATTTCATGTTTTTTTCAAACTTTGGGATCTCCGCTTCAGTTTTAGCTGACAGTTTCCATTTGAAGAACATGTTGCTGATCAGTATGACGTGTTTACTGTTCCATCGCACGTCTCTTTGCAAATTAGCACCTCCAGTTGAGACGCGTCTGTCTTTGAGCCTTTTATTTCACCAACGACTAGAAAGATTTTCTCTCGTCTGGCGGCTTCTCGCTCGCTCTGTTCCCTATTTTCTCCTCTCAGCTTCCTCCCTCCCGTTAACGTCCTCTTCGGTCTTTTCGCCTCTGCCATCAGCTTAGCTAACAGCAGCTACAGCAGCCGGAGGCTTCGGCATTTCTGCACTTGAGCTGTTGAAGTTCATTCTGCTGCTGATTGTGTTTAAATGTGTACACGGCAGGCAGCTCCGTCGTGAAAGAAGTCATTTGGCTTTCTGTAGCATCACTGATGGTCCCTTCTTTACATTATTATCCACCGCTGATGTGCAGAGACATTAAACTGCCGTAACGCTGAGTGACACATTCGACCTTTCAGAGCATTTAAAGATTTCTTCCAAGCACACACAGGATGATGAAGCATGCACAGATTAACGTACCGCCGTATTGTCTGTAATACTTTGCGGTCTGTTGCTGCCTGCAGGGTCTTTTATTGTCTGTTATTCTCAGCTCATGAATGAGTAAACGCAGAGAATCAATCCAGTATTTTTAGTTTTTGGCAGAAAATCATGAAATATTTCTAAAATAGTTTAAACTTCTAACATCGTCCGCAGTTTCAGTCCAAATATTTCGCCTCACAGATTCATCCTGGACCGACATGAAGCCCGCCTGGTTGATATAAACGGTCTTCTGATCTGAATGACTGGTTTCTATGATCCGCTTCTGTCTGCCAGCTCCCATTAAAGTGTGTCTCTACAGTTTGTGTGTGTCTTTTTCTACACTTGCCCTTCTGTCTTCCATCCATCACTGTTTCCTTCTCGCCTCCATGTTCTCAATATCTAATTCCCCCGCTGTTGTGTTCTCCGATGTGTGTGTGTGTTTTTTAAAATAGTTCTTGTTCCCATAAACTGCTCCATTTTCTCAGCCTTCCATGGGAGCTTGTACCTTGTCACTCTCCCAAATCTTATGAAAGCAAATACAAGCTCTGTGTGTGTGTGAGTGTGTGTGTGTGTGTGTGTGTGTGTGTGTGTGAGACAGTTTTAAGATATCATTTTCTCAGGGTCAAATCATTCATCACCTTCTCGTATTTGAGGTGTACCATCTACGGCTGATAAGCTCAGCTCAGGTTTATTCTTTTGATTTCCGTCAGCAGCAGCGTTTGCGTGTCTTCTTCCTCCTGAACAAACTGCAGTTTATATGTGTGTGTGTGTGTGTGTGTATATATAAGCTCAGATATGTTCCTTTGTCTACGTTCATCCACCGACCTCGACTGTAATTACAAGTCTTAGAGTAGAAATCTGAAATCTAATCCGAAGACTAAACCCAAAGATCCTAAATATAAACGAGCAGGGCTGCAGTGATTTTAGACTTTAGTCAGACTTCGGTTACAAAAATAAGGAGTCGACGTTTGACTGGAAGCTGACAGCTCTGCGACGTGACTCGGAGAACTCCAGAGAAAGAAATGAGAGCGCTCTCATAGTGACGACGACTTGTGAACCTGAAACTAGTCGTGAGACTCGACATGGACTTGACGTCTTGACTGACTTGAGATATTTACTTACTTCGTCGTGGTGTGTTCTGGCTTTTCTTGGTGATTCAGGCGTCGCGTTGACGTGATATTTGACTCTGACTTGTGTCACGCGGTCTCGTTTCTGAACGCGGCCAGCGACTCTCGAGGACTCTCGCTGAATAAAAAAAAACATTTTTCAACAACTTCATCGGACAGAAGCGACAGTGGCGACGGCAGCGAGACGCAGTTTGCTCTGTAAAGTATTGAGCTTCAGTTGGAGACACGAGCTCTCAGCAGACCGACAGTGAAGCCGCTCAGAGCGCGGTGAATGATGAACACGAGCGGAGCTTCAGTAAACACGGAGCATCGAAGAGTTTTCATCAAGTCGTCTCTCTTTCACTTCACTGTTCGTCTTCTTCGTCACTTCATCACTTTCCTCACCATGTCTGCTGCTGAAGTTACACACCGTGTGTGTGTGTGTGTGTCTGTGTGTGCGTGTGTGTGTGTGTGTGTGTGTGTGTGTGTGTGTGTGTGTGTGTGTGTGTGTGTGTGTGTCTGGCAGTCTGACTGTTGTGTTTGGATTTAATCCCAGAGCTGTATCACTGCATGAAATGTGAGGTGCGTGGGTTGGACTGGACTCCATTTTTGTCTACACACACACACACACACACACACTCGTGCACACACACACACACACACACACACACACACACACACACACACACACACACACACACACACACAGATGGTGAACATCTCCTCAGACTTGCCAAAACTCAGTGTGAGTCCATCTTTGTCATTATATGCGCCTATAATCAGCTCATTAATCCATAGCCCTAATGATAGAGAGAGAGAGAGAGAGAGAGGGAAGGAAGGAAGGAAGGAAGGTAGGAAGGAAGGAAAGAAGGAAGGAAGGAAGGACATACAAGGAAGCAAACAAGGAAGGAAAAAGGGAATGATGGAGAGAAAGAAATAAGGTAGGAACAGAGGAAGAAAGGACACATGGAAGGAAAGAAGGAAAGAAGGGAGACAGAAGGCAGGATGGAAGGAAGGAAAGGAGGAACAGGAAGGAGGGAACAAACGAAGGACAGAAGGAAAGAAAGACAAAAAGAAGGAACAAGAAAGGAGAGAGAGAGAGAGAGAGAGAGAGAGAGAGTTGAGGACTTTTATCAGCTGCCAACTGGTGCTGTGGTGTGTTTATGTGTGTGTGGTGTGACTGAATAGTTTCAGGATCACTGCCCGTGTGTGTGTGTGTGTGTGTGTGTGTGTGTGTGTGTGTGTGTCTTCACATGGTGGAAAAGCTTCAGACTCTCCGAGCTGCTCTGGGATCAGCCCAAAGACGACGACACCGCTTGGTCAGCCTCCATCTTTCTCTGCTGATCGCTGAGTTCAGTGAACTTCTGCAGACGCGTGTTAGCTCGGTAACTTCTGCTTTTGAAGACGGCGTAGGAATTCCAGTTTTCCCGCCGTGGGAGCTGCTGGTTGCTCTCAGATCTCCTTCTCTTTAAAGACTTTGTCAGCAGAACATCTGGTTCAAGTTTTGTTTCTTCGGAGTGATTCTTGTGCTCGGCTGCAAAGTTTCCTTCAGAAAATCTGTTTCCAACACCTGATTTGTGTTCACAGTCGGGCCAGTTTAACCAGGCGTGATTTACTGTCGCGATACGAACGCAGCTTCTTGGTATTCTTTGCTTTTTCCTCACATTAGAACAATCTTTGAACAGCGAGCCGTCGCCGTGACGTAACTCACGCCGTGACAGCTCCCCAGAAGTGAAGCCAAACATCTGGATCGCTCCCCACAAACCCCAAATCGAACGTCGCCAAGTAACGATGGTTTCAGTCATTATAGGTCGCTCTCTTCATGCTCACGTCTGTCAGCTGTTTATTTGTCTGATACGTTTGGTTTTAATTCGTATTTGATGATATAAAACGTGAAACTCGCAGCTGAGTCGTCCAGCGGTTTGTTTCATTTCCTATAAACTGTTTATCATCGAACACCTCGACTACAAATGCTGTTAGAAATGGAAAGCAAGAGGAAAAAAGGAGAACTCGGGGCCGCAGATGTCTGGAAGATGCAGACAATACGGTCCGAAGTGTCTTTTGACAGCAGCCACGGAGGAAATTGGACCGTGGAACTGAGAGGCAGATCGTTGATCGATCAGGTGATTAATCAGGTGTCACAAACTGACAAACGATCTGCCAGAATCTGCCCAGTCTCAGCCTCTGCTCGCACACTTCACACCTGGAAGATGTCCAGCGTTTATGTAGTCTTTGTCTCAAAAGCACCTCCGGGTCAAGAACTGCTTTAACTTTGCTGCCAGTCCAGACGCCAGAACCGATGACCTCCTGGTCCTCTCCAGCCTTCAGGCCAGCACTGCCCCCTTCTTGGTAATCGATGTCGACCTCCTCGACTTCCTGTAGCATTTTCCAACAAGTGAAACTTACTTTAAATGACGATTCTGGTCAAACTGGATCAAACGTTTTCTGGTTTTCCCTCCGGCTGCTCCGCCTCAACTCTCTGTGATTTACAGAGTTTATGATGGACAGTGAAGTAAACTGCTGACAGCTGTAGCTGCCGTTAGCTCAGCCCGTTAGCGAGCAGGTTTTCAGGCCTAGGACAGTAGGGACATGGAGCCGGTGTCGTGCCAGAACAGGAGCTGGGCAAGCAGGCAACGTATCCAGACTCCAAAAACCGAAAGTTTGCATCTCTCTAGCAGTTTTGCACGCCGCCTGTGAACTCTGAGATACGATTACAGTGTTTTTGTTTTTCTCTTCACGCGTTTCAGCATCTTTAAGTGTTTTTCCGTCGAGTTAATGTAGCAAAAAGGAGCAGAAACTCTCCCAGCACAGCCAGTTTCTCTTTGTCTCTCACAGTTTATTCCATGAAACATCATCACACGCGGCGGCTGAATTATCCGCTGGTGTTGCACAGCGCCGAGCTGCAGATGTGTTTAGTGTTTGTTAAAGTTTTCTTCTCCTCGCTGTTCGCCCGGCTCGTGTTTGACCTGCAGGAATCCATCACTCAGATATTATGAACCATCGCTTCATCATGCACGCCCCGTCTGGGATGCGGCGCTCGCTTTCTGCTGATTCTCCTTCCTCATTTTCTTAGTTTTGCACGGCCTGTAGTCGCCCTCGAGTCATCGATATATATTCTTTGGGTATGTCATTGAATATATTTACCGCGCTCTGTGCGCGCGCTCTGCTTTGTTGTTACCCGGCGAGACTCGACTGTTTCGCTTCCTTTTGATTCCTTTTTGATCACAGAAGTAGCTGAATCAGGAATACCTGCAGCTCATTTTTATTATACATGAACTATGAAACGCTGGCAGACTCGAGGAGGAGGAGGAGGAGGAGGAGGAGGAGGAGGAGGAGGAGGAGGAGGAGGGAGAGTACTGAAGCAGGCTCTCTAAGCTGTCTGCTGCATTTAAGCTTTTATGGACAACAGCAGGGATCCTCCCTGCCTCTGATGACTTTAACAGCTTACTTCACTGCTCCACAGCCTCTTCCTCTATTATTCTCTTCATTTCTGACTTACAAAATGGACTCTGTGTGTGTGCGAGTGTGTGTGTGTGTGTGTGTTGCAACAGGTTTAATGTCTTTCCCATCTGCAGAGTTTTACTGACTCGCAGCGATACACTGGGTGACAAGTGTCCTCTCTCCTGGCACAGAAGCGTGTTTGTAACATTCCTGTTGCGTTACTTCCACGTTCTTCGAGAAACGTCTCGGAGACACGTGAGCGTCTTTAAAAATAGATTTTTATTGGATCAGCAGACTTCGACTGTTTTTCTTTAAAAGCACGCTCTGTTCAAATCACGCCGAGGTTCGACCTGCTGGAATTCTTCTGGAGCGTTGAGACACAAATCGTAGCAGCCTTATTTATTATTATTATTATTATTATTATTATTATTATTATTATTATTATTATTACTCCTCTGGGGTTTGATTAAGTCAGTGCACAGCACGTTATCTGTTTGTGGTCACGGGGTTGGACTTCCTCTCTCCCGGGTGTCTCCTTTGATGTTTGATTGACAGGTTGTTAATTAGCTCGTTAGACGTTAGAGATTGTTTGACCTTTGTCTGTCTGTCTGTCTGTCTGTCTGTCTGCCTGTCTGTCTGTCTGGCGGCGTGAGGAGCGTTACACGAGACCCTCGACATAAAAATGAGACACGTTTAAGATCTGAACAGTCTGAGCGAGTTCAGAGGTGAAACGACGGACGGACGTTTGTTGGACGTCGTGTTGAAGCGTTTGTTGTCGAAGCATCAGTTGAATAAAATGAACAGGAGTCAGTTGGAACCGTAAATATCTTTATTTTCTGATGTGTTCTGGTGTTTGCATGCGGCGGTTCGGTGGCAGTCTTAGTTGCGCTTGGTTTGATGTGCATGGAGGCAATTTGAGCCACACGGGAGCCGTGAAGATTTAAAGTTTACACAGCACCGTCAAAATTAATGAACTCACACACACACACACACACACACACACACACACACACACACACATAGACACACAGTAACACACACACACAGCCATGTAATGAAGGAGCATAGACAAATCAAGTGAAGTGACATGAAAAGCTTCAGGATAATTACAAACACAAACGTCTTTCTGTCAGAGCTGCCGCGCTCGTCCTTTCAGACCACTTCCTAACTCCTGCGTGTGTGTGTGTGTGTGTGTGTGTGTGTGTGTGTGTGTGTGTGTGAGACGAGACCGTGGCCCGTAACAAATGAGTGTTTCGTTTTTTCATCTGGAAGCGTGAATGCCTTCAGCGTGCGCGCCTCATTCAGATATTATTCGGGAGCATCTGTGAGGATTTAATGGAAGAATAAAAATATTCTCTAAAGATTATCTTCCCTCAGAGTGTGTGTGTGTGTGTGTGTGTGTGTGTGTGTGTGTGTGTGTGTGTGTGTGTGTGTGTACAGGGGTGCACTTCGTCTTTTCAACTATTCAAACATTTTCCAAAAGCTTGAGGACGGATTGAGTCAGATAATGAAAGTGTTTTCTAAAGAGCGTCTCCCCTCTTCACCCACGTCTTCGCCACAGGCTGGATTTTTAATCTCCTGGATCATTTTTGATCTCTTGGATCATTCGCTGTCAAACCGCTACTCCGCTCTCCTGCTGTGACTTCATCCCCGTCAAATTTTGTTTGGTTTTCTCCGCCCTTCTCTCATTTTGTGGCGTGGTGCGAGTCGAGGCGACTTGTGTTGGTCTTAAAACATCTTTTACGACGAACTCGAGCCCGTTAAAACTCTTCAGCGCACTTTAATTGTTGCGTTTTCATCGTAAATTCTCGCTCTGTGTGTGAGTTTTGGCTTGGAGGTTCACTGATGTGATGTGATGGTGAAATATCAGAGTCAGCTTCATGATTTTCACCGAAAAGGAATTTGACAAAACGATCGACGGTTGAATTTACAGCAGCCTTGAAGGTTGCGTGTTCAGGCCTTCCTGCTGAGGCCGGCCGCAGACGCTGTTGTGGCCGAGCAAAGCGCCTGAAGAGGAGCGTTTCAAAGAGCTCATGTTTGCAGCGGTCGGCCACTTTCTGCAGGGAATATTCCGATGGATCATTGGTCAGTGAGTCCAGTTACAGTTTGTAAAGCAAACAGGCCGATCAGCCGGTGCATGGAGCCCTTTTTTAAAAATGTTTTCACTCGTACAAGCTGCCAAAAATGTGATTTGCTCTCCTCTACCAGGAGAAGGTTTGTTCTCAGAGAGATGTTGGCTGTTGAAGTCTGCTAGCAGAGCTCTGCAGCCTGGAGGTGAAAAAAAAAAAAACACCAACACGGCTCCGAACAGGCGGTGGCAGAGAAAGCAGCAGAAAATGTGATGTAAATAGTTTTAGTCGCCCGAGACGCTTTGCTGCCTTTAAATCACGTCGAGATTGGATTGAGAGAGCGAGCGCTAACAGACTCTTATTATCAGCAGGCGAGTAGATGACTGTGTGTGTCCTGAAGCCACCTGATAGCTACGCTCTGATGGGTTTTTGTCTGCCGCCCTTCTCCCCCCTGAAATAAATTGCAGAGTAGAAGGACTTCATTCTCGGCGACTCTCTCGGCGTCCTCTGATGTAAACCAAACCTCGCAGAGAGGAAGAGGAGCCTTTGTTCTCGTCACAGCACTTCTGTCTGAATCACGGCTCATCGCCGGTTTCATCTCTCTGGGCCGGACCTCCATTAACGATGAACAGCGTGTCGCCGGTTGCATAAGAGGCTCAGGATGGAGACTCCTCCCTCTGGCTACAGGTGGTCGTGACTCCTCAGACGTGTCGGTCGCTATCAGCGGTTCAGTTATATTACACTCTGATGAAACTCTGAGTAACGACGCGTCTGACCGCTCTGCTTCCATCATCACCTCGGCCTCTCGTCACATTTCCTCAAATCTCCAAGTGTTGGCTCGTGATGTAAAACGCAGCGTCGAGGCTGAAACATCTTTGGTCCTTAAATCTTACCTGGAGATTATCTTTGATTAATCTGCTGCCTGACGGTGGCGGTCCTGAGAAGATCGTCAGCTGACGCGTCCATTCGTCTCTACATTGACGTTCGTTCTTTTTAGTTTAACTCTGACTTAAAACCCGGATAAAGAAGCACACCTGCACTTTTAGTATCAAAGCTTTAATATTTGGGCGGTCAAGCAAAAAGTTCTTAGACAACAAATAATCGTTTAATCAACCGGTCGCCGATGGCGAGAGATCCTGTTGGCTGTTTCCAGCTGACCGTCAACGCTGGTTACTTCCTTAAAAATGACCTCAGCTGCCACGCGATCATTATTTAATCCATGACGACGAAGCTCCCCAGACCTCGAGAAAGAATCCAAACCACGATGTTTCTGAGACTTCATTATCATCACTATCTGGGATATTTTCTCGGATTATCGTGATATATTGTGTCCTCTTCCTCGTTCACTTTCCCCTTGACCTCCTCCTCCTCCTCTTCCTCCTCCTCAGCGTCTCTTCCCTTCCCCTCCGGACCGGCCTGGATCAGGAGGATTACAAGGGTTTTGTGTTTCAGCGGGGAGAAAGATGAGGAGGAAGAAGAAAGATAAAGAGGGCAGCTGAAAAAGGAGGGGAGGGATGATGAAGAGGAGGAGGAGGAGGAACATGTTTGGAAGAATAAAAGAGGGGAAGGAGGGAGGAGGAGCTGCAGGGATTCTTGTCCGTCTTTCTTACTCCCTCGCTCATGAAGCTCAGGGTTCAGTGTGTGGACACACACACACACACACCGCACTGAGTGCCTCATTAAGGCAGTCGAGTGTGTTCTCGGACTCTCTATTCAGACTCCAGGATTGGAAACACAACACCAGACACACCCCTCACTGTGAGAGTCGATACACACACCCCGACAGCTGAATTTTTTTTGTCCTCACGTTAAATTGTGTTTGTATTGGCGGAGCCTCGATCTCGTTTCCCTCCGTATGAACCATCAATCAGAGGAAATTATGATCCGAGCGCAGCAGTTAGGCTGACTGACACGCCGTTAGTGAACAAAATGGAGTCCAAGCAGTAGATCTGATGGCGCGGGAGATGAATTATCGGAGTTTGATTGAGGCGTTAGAGCGGTAATGGCTGTCGTAACTTTTATGGATAAACATTTAGCATTGCCTCGCATGAATATGAAGTTTACACATGCAGGTAATTTTAAACAGTTTTCTTTTTTAGGCCACTAGAGGGCGGAAATAGTTCAAATTCATTGACAGCGTAACATGCTGCTCATTGCTGGCCGCCATCTTGGCAACCGTGCTTCTTCCTCTGCCGAACAATCGGAGAAGACGGCGATCATTGGCGGGCTGATGCCACCTGTAACCACACCCACCTGTCAATCAAAGCGTCCACGTTCTTAAATGTTAAGAGGTGTTGTCAGTCTGTCCGACATCGTCCTGGAAACTTGACCGGGAGCTGCGAGCTCCCATTGAAACGATGATCGTGCACACACACTCTCTTCCCATCAACGTTGCTCTGTGCATGTTTTAACACCAGCATGCCAGGCAGACTAAATCAAACAGGATTAGATGGACAGGACATATTAATCCACCCCGCACTGCGAAAGGCTGAATCCATCTTAAGGATTAGTTATGAAAAATGATATTTACTCAAACCCAATCAGACCGATCTACGGCCGGGCAGAGGAAAATAAATGCGTAGAAGTTGATTTCTGCAGCCTGAAATTTAGACGGCGAGTTTCCATTTCTGCTGCTCCGGTTTGGAAGACGAAGGAGCGTTTAAACCGTTCTTGGTAGCTCGTATTTGTTGTTCACAACTATCTCAATTAATCACAAATGTAATCACCGCTAATTGCATATTTAATCACACGTTGGAAAAACAAAGGCTGCAGCTGTTTGATTACAGCCGCGTTAACTCATTCAGAATCCACCTGAAGTGGGTGATCAGCAGCAGCAGCACACGTTGAAGATGATCCACGTTTAATGTCGGAGCTGCTTTCTGTCTACCGGACGTTTCCCTGCAGGTTCGATGGACAGCGTCGCGAGGCGTTGGGCTGCAGGGTTGTGCAGCTGAACGTAACCGCTGTGAAACAACCAGAAAATAACGTTTTATTGTGCGATTCCGACTTTTATCAATGCCGACGATGCACTAGCCCCGTTGAAATGAATGGAACAAACAGAAACAACAGCAGCAGCAGCAGCACGTGTTTTCAGCAGCTATTTTCCAGCATATTTAATGTGTTTGAAAGAAATCTCAGGATTCACTTCACAGACGTTTTTTTTTTTATAGTTGGTGTTCCTGTTTTTAACATTTTGAATCTGATCCTTCGACTGACATCACGTCCGAGTATTGAAATCCTCCAGCAGCGAGAACACTCAGACACAAAGACGGAACACAGAGTCTGCAACGAGAATATCGACGACCAGAGCGAAAGAAGAAGTTCAGACGAATAAAAGCAGAGAAAGGAAAGAGAGAGAGATTTTTGGCTTCGAGTCAACATCACGACCAACTGAACCCTCCGAGTGTGTGTGTGTGTGTGTGTGTGTGTGTGTGTGTGTCACTGAGGCGGAGGCAGCCTGCCATGCCTCAGCATGTTAATTATGTAAATTGGTCATTAGGGACTCTTACGGGGGCCTGGATGAAACTGCCCCAAACACAACACACACACAGGAAAAACACATACTCTTGCAACTGGCTGCACATGTTAAGTGCGAATCAGGGAGAAAATTAGGCCAGCGGAGGAAGGAAAACTTTTGACCATCACAAAGTCTCCGTGTGGAGGTTTTCCTGTTGGACAGCTCAAATCTGGCAACTTAAATTAGGGAAAAGTTTCCGCGTGCCATCGATTCGCTTGAATCCGAATCACTGGAAACAATATTTTGGTGTAGAAACTAAGAGCTTTGTTGCTAAGGACGGTGTCATTTTCTCCACATTGTCTCTGCTTTCATTCAGCTGTTTGCTGAAATATGGCACAGCAGACGTTGCCAGTGATAAACGCTCCAGATTCTGTAAACACAGATCGAGCAGTCCAACGTGTAAGAAAATAATAAAACGAGCTGCCAACGTGTCGCTTCGCAGGGTCTCTTAGGCCAGGCGGCAGGCAAAAAATCAGAAATGTCTTTTTACGAGTGTGAACGAATCAAACACAGCCCGATCTCTTCATTTCATACGAAGATCCAGGTTTGATTTTTTTCACGGTGCGACCTCGGTGTGAACCGCCGTGTCAGGATTCGTGACACTCGTCTGAACTCCAGTTTCTTGCTGTGAGACTCTCGTGCAGAGGCGGCGACAGATGCCGTTAAAAGTTTGACGTCCTGAAATTTGGAATCTGATTCTGTGAAGTCGCTCGTGTCACGATCCAGCGCTCGCTCCTGGCTACGAAAAGCCAAAATCGTCTCACTTTCTCTTCATCCTCGTCCTCGTTATCACCTCCTCGCTTCATCGACTCATAAATAAACCACCAGCGACCTCTATCGGTTACGGCGTGTTGACTGGATGTATGAAGAGAACTGGATGCAGCTTTAGAGGCTGCTCAGCGGTGCACGAAGCCAAAAAACACGCACACGTAATGCGGGTGAACTTGGCCGTGACTTGTCGTCCGCTCGAGCTCGCGTTGAATCGAAACTCGCACTAATGGTGAGTCCTTCTGGGATGTTGTGATGCGTAAACATTTTGGAAAAAGTCTTTTGGGTCAGTGTCAGACTGACTTCCAGATCCACATCCAGCATTCTGGGACTTTAAGTTTCAGAAAAGCTTCTTCAAGCTCTTTTTTTTCTCCCTTTTGGACACATTAGTTCACTGAACACTGCGCGAGGAATCATTGAGAAGTAATTAGCCCCCTGCTGATTCCAGTGCTAAAACTCTGTCTTGATGAATGGATCTGTCAGTGATCAGTGCTGCAGCTCGCTCTCTGTCTACAGTCACCTAGGCAGTGCTCGGCATAATGCACAGATATGAAACTGAAAGCTTTAACCATTGTACCTCACTCAAAGGGGCTTTCTAAGGACTGTCTTGCTGAATCGGTAACTTTCCAGCCTTGTTTTCTGAGTTTGAGAAAGAAGGTACGTCTATCATCGTGTTTACCGGCCTCACAAATCAAATCAATCAAAACTTAATGTTGTTTTTACAGGAATACTTACATAGTGAAATCTTTACCTTGAAACATCCGACGTTCCTCGTTGATATTCTTGTGTTGCAGCCGCGTCTTGGATGGTGGGTGGATTCCATCTTTTAATCTCATTAAAGATGTCTAAACGAACTCAAGCTGCCATGAAAGTTAGTGAGCTTTCAGTATCCCCAGAGGATGAACCCTCCGCTATTCTGGACACTCTATTAGCGTCACATTAGCACCGCTAACTGCACAAAAGTCAGGTTTGTCCATTAGATATATCACGATCAAACAGTCAGGTTTCATTGAGCACATTCATGCTCCCCAGTGGGTCAACCCTTTTGGTTTTATTAACTTCTCTCTGGCACCAAACTCTTACAAACATTTTCCCCCCTGCTGCAGCTCAGAAAGTGACTTCAGACCATGAACTGTGTAAAACATGGACTTCTCTCCGTCACCTCCAGGCTTCTGAAGAGCCGCTACCTTCAGTTTTTCCTCCTCCACCTCTCAGAGGTGGAGCTGAGGTGGGCATAACTTTAAGCCTCACTTCCGAAGCCGGCCTCAAGTGGCCGAGAAGAGGAGCTGCAGTTTTTGGGCCTCTTCCTGTGCCGGCATGTTGTGAGATTAGATTTATATTTAACAGTAATGATGACACTTGTAGTTTCATATCTTCACTTTCCTCTTGTGTTGTACTCGTTTGTTCATCCATCAGTCCTTCCTTTTCTCTGTCAGTCTCTTGTTCCTCGCAGGTATTTATTGCTATCCGTCTCTCTTTCCATCTGTCTCTTCCTCTCCGCCTGTCAGACGACTTACGTGATAAGAAATGGCAGCCGCATCAGTCGAACAGACCGAGCGCGCGTGTGTCATCTCACGCTGTCATTTTGTCATCGTTCTTTTCAGACGGATCCCCGTGGAGCTCCGTCACAGCACTGATCTTTCAGTCTTTGGGCACAGCGAACCGCCGGACACGGAGACAGGACCAAAGGCAAAGAGACAAAACGCTCACGGCCGAGACATTCTTGATGTCAAATATGTCAAACAGCAGTTTAGTGAGGAGAAAAGACGCCCGCTGAGTCGCAGACAGTCTCCGACCTTCGACCTCTCAGACATTCACTCTTTTTTTTAACAAACTTCAGCGCGACACGAAAGCGGACGATTTCTCTCCTCCAGAGTTCATAACCTCAATCTCTCTCCGTCGCCGTCCAGAAGGAAAAAATTAATACCAACTTCTTTTTTTTTTTGTTATTTTGGAGTTCAGCACAGAGAGGCGATATTTTTGGTGGAAGGGAGGATGATATATTATTATTATTTTTAATCTCAAACGCTCAAATCAGCTGAGTGAGATGGATCCCTGCAGAGAAGAGAGAGAGAAAGCAAAGATCTGAAAACAGGCGTCATCTTCTGACGCTTTTTAACACATTGGTATGTTCTGTTCTGACCCAGTCCATTATTTTTTCACTTACACTGATGAAGCTTCCTTCAGACTAACCCGTCTACAAATATTACCAGTTTTCATCTTTAAAGTTGCATTAATCGATGTTTTTTTTGGCCACTTGGGGGCAGCAGAAACAAGCTTTAAACACAACACGGACATATCATCAGCTTAATGTAGAGATCACGGCTCCCTTCGGCTCTACGGAGTTTTACAGCCTCTTTAAGCTCGTTGTTTTGGTTTTCGGAGCCCCTCAACTGTCGCACCAGTGTAGCTTAATGTAGCTTAAAGGTTTGATAAAGAGCGAGAGGTGGAGTGGATGTATGAAAGATTGAAAGTCTAGCTCGACCACGGAGCCCTTCACCTCCAGTTTTTATGTATTCTATTCAAGTCTTTTGGTATTCATAGTCTTAAAAGATGAAGCTCTTCAGATGTAATAACTGTTGATGTAAAAGTATTCATCTGCGTGACCTCACCAGTTCAGTTTAAGTGGGTACTGTCTAGGAAAGGCTGTGTCATGGACAGTAACACAATGTCGGAGCCATAAAAGAAGAGTTGTTCCGAGCCCGGCGAGTCCGTTTCTCTCATCCAGAGGTGCTGACCTCCTGAGAAAGATTCCCTCTGAGAAAAAGGAAGCAGGAAATGAGCGTCTTCATGCTTCTCCGGCTGTTAATGGAGACAGATTTGATGCTCCGTTGAACTTGACCCATTTCTGTGGATTGTTTACCAGCAGCCTTGATCATGTGATCACTTCACTGAGCGGTTTGTTTGTCTGTTTACACTGAAGACGAGCTTTCAGCAGTCTGGACGAACGTAGGTGGATAAAGTTTGAACATCAGTAGAAACACTTAAAGAAACGCTTTACTTGACGTTGACGACGAGGACGTGAACTCTGCTCTCTTGGTCTCAAAGTCCCGACATCGCCTGTGAACGTAATCAGGGCAGCAATTATTGAGTCCAATCAAAGTGTAATTGTGAAAACAAATTAAAACGTTTAATCAAAGTTTCCAGGAGAGCGGTGAGAGAAAACGTTCAGTCCTCCCAGAAAAACTCAGCGATTACGTTCACAGACTTCCTGGGGCCGTTTCAGGCGTGCACGTGCTTTGATTTGAACATTAAAGCCTCGGAGACGGTATATCATGACTGGTTGATAAAATCTATATGAGCTCAGTACAGTTTGAATTATATTTCACGTGACACGTCAGCGGGAGCCGGTCGCTCGTATCAAAGCGGCTCTCCTGGTGGGAAAACAGAAGAAGCAGCGCTCCCATCCCCCAGAATCCTCTTCATCTATCTCTCCATCTAACTTGTCTATCACTTTCTTATCCCATATTCCCATCTCCAAGCCTCGCCTTGTTTCCTACGTTTGGTAACCTGAGAGAGGGAACGGGAGGACGGGGGAGGACGGGGGAGGGAGAACGAGGATAAGAGATAGTGAAAAGGGCGAGATGGAAAGAAAGGGCAAGGACAGGTAAGAGACGGGATGAAATTAAACCCAGAGTATGAAAGTTCGAGCGGCTGAAAAGGAGAGAAAACTGTGAAGGTATATGAGGAGGAACGATAAGGTTAGAGGGTGAGAAAGGGTAAGTAGAGGGTGACGATGAGAGAGGTGACGGAAGGTAAATTAAATGAGAACTCCTTCGGGAGTTGAAACCGATATACGAGGACCGGTGTTGTACTTTTATTAAAAAATAAATCACACGTGTGGTCCGGCTCACATATGATGGATGATCCAGTTTGATTGATTGGAAATTTATTGTAGAATTTTTCTGTCGTACATCGGCTCGTCTGCGGTTATTAGATTTGGACAGCGTAGACTCTAAAAGACCAACGCCGGTTAAGACTGTACGTTTTTGTCTCCAGCTGCAGAGTGTTCAGTGTTTTCCCTCGTGGCCCGGTCGCCAGGTTTGCAAAAAATTGGGTTTCGGTGCAAGAATCAGTGTTCCTGGAGGATTCCTCTTGTTTTTGGTTGCTGAGGCCAAATTCATGTAGAAATAAATTTGATACCAGATGAGAGGCCGATTGTCTGTGTTGGCTTTTAGTAATTCAGCTCAGTTCCCAGCTTGAAGTGGAAAGAGCTAATAAAACGTGATTTTATATCACAGCTGTGTATCAAAGATCGCCGTCTTTTTATCTGAAATTTGATCTTTCTAACAAACATGAGAAAAATTAAATATTCTGCTTGTAAAACAATTAATCTACCTTCAGGGTGCAAACCAAGCAGCAACGTCTGTGTCTGTAAAATGAAGCCAATGAGGAAGTGAAACCAAAAACTGCAGTTCCTCTATCGTCCACTTGAGGCTGGCTCCAGAAGTGAGTCAGTCTCCATAAGTCCCCATGTTAGACAGCAGAAATAAACATGTTTACAGCCTGGTACAAAAAACAGTTTTGGTCTCTGTAGCTAATTTCCCCGTTCATGACAACTGTACTGAGGGTGAATTTATATACAACTCACCTGTTCACATTATATTAAGGCTTAAAGTTATGCAGGGTTAAGAGCGTGGACGCTTTGATTGACAGGTGGGTGTGGTCACAGGTGGCTTCTTTGAGCAACCAGGCGTCATTCAGCGGTGATCTATGGATACACCAGCTCTGTTTTGAGCTGCAGACACAGCTTCGTCCACTCATAGGAAGTCAATGGATTCAGGCTGCTTTTAAAATTCACTTGAATAATCATCTTGCCCTGTAGCCGCCGTGTTGACCTGACCTGTTTGCCGACTTTGTCAGTATTTCTTTACAAACAACAAATCTGAGGACACACCTGCTACCCGCAACCCAGACAGGCAGCAGAGTGACAGTGAGTAGAGCAACGTCAGCTGAAAAGCCTCATGTGACTGCCGACTTTTCAACACGCACCGATCCTCGGGAGGTCGAAGCTCGCAGGAAAAAGGATGTCACCGTTAAGATGAGATTTGTACGCAGCAGCAGCAGCAGCTAATATCACTGACTCGTCCAGCAGCAGTCAGCCCAGCTCGGCGTCTGTCTGTCAGCCTTTTATTTCACCAACCACTAAAAGTCAGTCCCAGATTTACTCTTCACTTGCTCCCTCTCTCCTTTTCTCTTCTTGGCTTCCTCCGTCAGCGTCCTCTTCACTTTCTTCTCCTCTGCCATCATGTCCATAGAGGCTGCTGAGCCTCCATGCGCAGCTCCTGTTCTGGCGCAACACTGGCTCCATTTGCTTCCTCTTCTTCTTCCCGGTGGTCCAAATCTGAGCTTACAGTGCAGACAGCCCGGCTAACAAACTGAGCTAACATGAGCTATCAGCAGCTACATTTAGCAGCAGTTTACTTCACTCTCCATCAGGAAACATTTTCTCCTTTAAAATATGATCCAGTTTCATCAAAATCAGTGAAACAGTTGGTGGTTTTCTCACGGGTACGATATAAAATACATTTTATCATATTACTAGATATTTTTCATCTTTCTTACATTTTGTTTTCCTCCTTTTTTTCTTTCCTCTTTTGTTTGTCTCAGTTTTTTCCTCTAACCATCTTTGTGAGACTCTTATCTCTCTCTCGCATTATCTCGAAGGCGACGAGAAGAAGGGCGACACACACAAAATGGAGGATACGGGGGGGGAGACAAAACAGTGTTTGAGGACGAGGTAGACAAAAAGAGGACGACGACGAGGACGGAAGAAAAACACGGGAAGAGCGGGAAACAGATGGAAAAGAGTTAGAGAGAGTCTGAATTGTGACCAATGAGAGCGAGAGAGAGGAATAACCTTTTCCTGCAGCGACTTCCATAATTGGATTTTGACTTTCTGCTGTGTGTGTGTGTGTGTGTGTGTGTGTGTGAAACAACTCCTGTTCCACCTCTCGAGACGATAGATCAGATAGAGTCCAGAGAAAATGACCAATTCCTCTCTCGCTCTCCCAATGGGTTAGTCAACACACACAAACACACACACTGGGACACAGTTGAAAAGTTTATAACACACACACACACACACAAAGTCAATACACACTGTTATTTATAGCCCCACTGTTTTAATAATTACAACGCGTCTGTGTGATATAGATTTTATAAATTTACGACGCACGTCGCTCCGTGCTGCAGACTGAATCAGACGTGTTTGTTCGTGCAGCTGAACTCTGCGTGTTCCTCCGTCGGGGTGTTTGTTCAGCAGAGTTTCAGAGCCGTTCTTTAAGTCATGGGTTCAGTATCTGTGTGTGAAATCGTTGGTGGGAATGTGTGCAGAAAATTACACCGATGCATATCAACAGTGGCACGCCGTGACTCTCACACGCTTGAATGTAGAAATCCAGTTTTTCCCGGGACATCCCGAGGCGTTACGGAGCCAGATGAGATGTATCATCGTTCCAGAGTCAAACTTGAGGTCTTCGATTGGTTCAACGTGCCTGGAAAACCCTTCAAGGTTCTCTGAACTGGCTTCTCTTGTGCCAATGTAAAGGCTCTTTTCTGAGATCCTTACCGTATCTCCAAGGATGAGCTGAAACTCTGTGAGCTCATACTTTGGGTCACTACTTGGCGGCTTTGACTTAGAGCTTGGTAGAGCTCGTCGTGTCTTTGATGCTGAAACTCAAACTGCTCCTGAACGTTGGGCCATCACAGTTTGATGATGTGATGGTGTATTGGTTCATTTTTGATGAGCAGCTGGCACCTTGCATGGTGGCCTCTGCCATCACGAGACTAAAGACTAAACTAGACAGTCTATTTATCGTTTATCGACCACGATGGTCACTCGTGAAGAAGACCCAATCCGGCATTGAGAAGAGTAAATTTATAGTTTACCCAAACATGAAGATCCAGAGATGCTTGAACTCGGCAGCAACTTGCTCCCGATCCAGAGGGATTAACCCAAATTTAGAAGTCGGAATTTCCAACTTCGGATCCCCAAGTGCACCAAATGTAAACAAAGAAGATGGCTGACAGTGACAAACTGATGTTTCTTTGGCAAACAATGCACGAGGTAACAGGCATTATTCTACGGGATCTAAATATTCTGTTTACTAGCTTGACGCTGTAGTCCACATATATTTCTACCTCTATCACTTTGGTGTATAGACGTGAAGGTGCAGACTCTCATCCCATTCAGCGTTAGTTGCATTTCTTTCCATACGAGCATGAAGTGACTCTGCAGCCGACTCTCCACAAGAACAAAAATAAAACCCCAAACAGGCTTTTTTAGTTTCCAGTTGGATGGAAACATGGATTTACTCTCTCAGAGAGATAAAGGAACGAGCACAAGTGAACCAACAGATAACGGTGAAGCAGCCTCGGACCACTGAAGTGTAAAACAACAAAAAAAGCAAGAAAGCTGTTTTGTTTGTTTCGGAAAAGTTGAGGAGAAAAAGCTGGTGGAAAAGAAAGACGGACAAACATTTTCTGATATTAGTCTTCTATTAAGACGTGCAATAATTCAAGTGGATGTCTTATTGTTGGTCTGTTATTCATGAGGTTAAACTGGACATATACATACATTCCTGGAACATTTCATTGTCAGAGAATAATCTGAATATGACATCATTTAAATCAGCTGTTTCTGAAATAATCAGATTTTAAAATCTTTGATTCAGCTCAAACTGACACGACCGAAATGCTTTCCAGAGAGTATGATGTTCAGGCTGTGGCAGAGCGAGCCGGATAAAGAGGCTCGGTGTGAGATATTATGCAATAGTCCATATTGAAGATAATAGTCGGATAACAAAGTGCAGTAATGATATGATATATGAAATCCTCAGCAGGAAACTAATATCCAGCTGTTATCGCCTGCCAAGTTGTAGAGGAGAAATGAAGGAGAAACTTTATATTAAAAGACCCCGCGGCGCTTTGTGCCTATCTCACTTCATATTCCGACTGAAATCTTCTCAATAATGCAACTTTGACTGCTGCTTATTAAAGAGATGTTTCTCTCTGCTTCCTATTTTATTGTCGCCGTGGCAACTGACTAAAAACAAGATTTGAATGTGATGAAATGCACTCGGGCGAGAGCGAACACAAAAAAAATGAAAAAATCACGTATTTTAACGAATAATAACTTGTCGACAGAGTGAATCATTAAATGAGTCAACAGTCATTTTAAATTGTAACTGTATGGAGCTCATTTATGTTAATTAAATTAAATTGGTTTGTTAATCACTCGCTGCCTCAGAACTTCAGGAAAACTTAATTAAAATCTGATTAGTACATAAAATAAAGATGTGCTTATTTGACAAGTAAAAATTCATAAATAATGTTCAATACAGGAAAAATGTATGCATATAAAATTAGAGAAATTACATTATGTTAATGGAGAGATTCATTAACTCAATGCAGAAGTTTTAACTACAGTTAACTGCCTGTTAGATTAAAGCTGAGTTTTATATCCTTTGAGCTCATTGTTTTGGTTGACGCTGAACGCTTCCTGTTCAGTGAAAAACTCTAAAAACCTCTAAAAACCCAACAAACCTGCCTGCTCGGACACTCTGAGATCAGCTGGTGAACATAGCGGACAGTTTAGCAGTTAAAAACACAAATAACTGCCTCAGAAGTTGGTGGAGACCAAAAACGGAGCTAAAACAAAGACTAACATCCGTCAGATGGACTCCAGATCATGCAGCTCCGTCACTGCTTGGTGTGGAAACGAGCAGCTGCCTTTAAATGTACAATATGTGTCTAAATAAAGGTTTTGTGTATAAAAAGTATCTAAAATATTGAAGTTTCTTACAAGCTTTTGCCCATCGACTCATAAATTCAGTCAGATGTCGCTCCGGTAGAGATCCGGTACCACATGTACTGGATTTTTCCAATGTAGTGTTGCATGTCTCCACCCACAGGATGGCCACACTGCCTTCTTGTTTCTTGTTTATTGCAGCTCGCTCTGTGTAACCTCTGAGACTCTGCAGTGCCAAAAATCCCACGTCGGTTCATATTTAATTCATATTTCATGATGCATGTTTTTCTGTCCGCCTCTCTCAGGGGTCTGCAGCTCCTACACAGCGGTCAATGCTGCTGCTTTCTCCCTCCCCCGAGTCGCTTGTCACCTTCCTCTCACTCGATTCGGCTTTTCATGTCGGACCCCCCTCCTCTGTTTTCTCTCGGAGCAGAGGTCTTCAAAGAAAAACCTACACTGACCCTCTCTTCCTCTGCTCTCCTTTGGCTCCCAGCTCATCTTCCTCTCTCCTCTTTACTCACAAACAAATGAAAGGTCTTCACTGACCTCCCTCTTTCCTTCGCTCCCTCTATAACCTTCTGAAATTCTGTGAACTATCTAACAGACATCTCTCTGGGACTTTGTGTGTGTGTTTCTTGTTATTTACAAGAAGAAAAAAAGTCAATTTGAGGGACCAATTTTCTTTTTTTTTTCCAAGCGAAGTGCTTGGAGAGAAAAATAGCAGATTTAATCTCACAAACAGCAGAATATCTAGAGAATAGAAAGTGCAAAAGAACACTGTGGAAAGAAGACAGGCAGCGGTTGCTCACCAAGGATTCAACTAACTGATTAATGAGAAGAATAATCAGCAGACTGGTGGCTCATTTTGTTGGTGTCATGTTAGGCGCTCCAACGAAGTCAAATGAAGAAAAGACAACAAAGCAAAACTTATTAGGAACAATGGAAGGAAAGGCCACCCAGGAAAGGAAGCTGTGGGCGGTCAGAGTCAAAGACGGATTCCTCTGTGTCGGGATAAAGCAGTAAAAGCTGATAGTAGCATGGACAATGACATTAAAAAAACATAAAACAGATGTGACAGTGGGAAACATGTGGCGGACAGAGTGCACCAGTGTCCAACGCCAACAAATACAATCACTATCTCAGTACAAACATCAGGAGAGAACAGAGACATTTGAAGGCTGGTGTGGAGCTACTTTATCCAGCACGACACACACGATGGCAATAAAGTTTGGTTTGAAAGCTCAGTGGATCAAAGTTGCTAGCAGTTGCTAACGAGGCAGGAATGTGCTGCTTTAATCATTGAGCTGTGTGCTGATTGCCAAATCTTGCAACAGTCTTGATAGAACGAGCAGGAAACGTCAAGCTCGACCAGCCTCCACATTATCCACCGTGTCTCCATTTTCATTAGTAGAATTCATACAGATATGTGAAGAATATCAAAGGTGGACGTGGTTTGTTGGATATAAACAGGACAGTCGTCAGCGTAAAAATGTATAAGCCTGAAAAATAATTTTCCTTATGTAGATTATATATGGGACAATTAATAGAGTAATTGATCAGTTAATCAATTTTCTTCTTTGTCTTCTATGATTAATTATCTTAAACTTAACAAAAGAAGCAATTTTAATCCATCACATTAATCAACATTGAAAACAGTGATGAATTATGATGAATCAGAATGGGCCGAGAACGGAGCCCTATGGTACCCCTAAATAATTATGATTTGAAAATACAAAAATATTAAAGTTTATATAACTTTTCAGCCTGTATTGATGTTTTTGAAACCACCTCTAAACATATCATGAGTGGGATGAGTTGTTATAGACAGAACAAGTCCCCCTAATTTAGCACTTATAAGCAGCATATTCACATTTATTAAATGATTTCTAACTCTAACTTAAATTTAATTCGATGTAGAAGTGTCAGTGTTTTTGTCAGCAACTATAACTCGTCCTGTGGGAATAACTGGAGGCTGCTGCATAAACATTTAAATAATAAATGATAATATAATTGTAGCAATATAAAGATGGTGTCTTCATAGACGCTTTAATTGTTGGCATGCATTAATAAACACGTATCCTCATTATAAATGCAGCAACTGTATTATTTATTATTATATTGATGTGCTACGACACATCATATCTTTTCTCATCCACAGTTTAAACATGGCGAGGAAACGTGACATCATAACGGTCGTGATCATCATCGCGTCTTATCGTGAATTTCAGTAACGGCTGTTTCAGCTGCAGATCAGATTTAATGTGTGTGTGTGTGTGGGTTCTGTCCAGACTTGTGCTTCCTCCATCGTATGATTTGTTATCTCAACATCAGCACACACACACACACTGGGTATAAAAACTCTGGCCAATCATAACAGGACAGTACAGAAGGTAGTCATAACATCCCTACTGTACATACTGTGCTGTTAGCAGCTAAATATCACACGATCACCTCACCTCACCTCCGTAACACACACACACACTCCTCTCTTTTTCTTCTTCTGTGCTTCTCGTCCTCACCTTGTCGTCTTATCTTCCCTCTTATATTCCCTCACACACACACACACACACACACACACACACACACATTTCTGGTTCCCACAGTGTGCAGTGTTGTAATCAGCGCTTCATATTGTAACAAGAGATTAGAGCAGCTCAGCTAAAAATCACAATCTGCCCTGTCAGAGCGCTCGGCTCTATGAAACACACACACACACACCGACACACACACACACACACACACACACACACACACAATGGCTATAATATAGAAAAGTGCTACCTGCAGTGCCTGCCACGAACCTCTCCATAATTGGTGTCTCTCTCGTATTATCAGACTTTGCAGCGGCCCTTTTATAATTACCAGGACGCTCTAATAACTGCAGAGCTTCGCTTTGAGGAGACGTAATGATAATCTGCTGCGTCGGCTGCTCTAACCTCCCGCTGCTCTTTGTGTCGCACTCAGACGAGCTGATGTCCAACTGAAACAGAGGTCGTATCACCTGTTCGTTCGTGGGCCAGGTACAGGTACAGCTCGGGCGACAGCAGTGTTGTGGTCTGAAGCCAACATGAACTAAACTGATGGTCCATGTTTTGCCTGTGATAGAAAACCTAACAGGTCTAAGTGTTGGCAGACGGTCATAGAAACCTGGTCCCACTTCGTAGGATCTTCAGACTTTTTCATGAACCCTAAGACAGATCGTCAAAGTCTGAGGTTCATGGGTGTCTGCTGGAAAACGGTGGAGCGCTCAGCTGTCTTGTTCACGAGTGATGGCAAAATGCTGCCTGAGATGAATCGTTGGATTTGTGGACGTTGTGTCTGACCGTTGTGGTGAAGATAGAGCTGGACCTGAAGGTGAAGCCAGTCCATCTACTGTTCCAACCCTCACCTGTGGTCATGAGCTTCGGGATCTTGTGGTTGTATCCGCAAGATCCCGAAGCTGATCTTCCTCTGTTGGGTTCAACCTTAGAGATAGGGTGAGGAGCTCGGACATCCGGAGGGAGCTCGCTGTTCCTTCGTGTCGAATGGAACCAACGGAGGTGGATCAAGGTGGTTCCTTCGAGGTGTTTCAGGCACCAACCTTGATTACTTTTATTTGGTGTCCAGGGAAGGTGAGGTACGTGCGCTTGTGTGTCCCGACAAATAGAGTTGGGGAGGGTGGAAGGAAGCTGCGCTCGGTTACTTCTGTAGCTTGTTACCGACTCCTTGAGGTTTTAAAGTTGCTGTTGGTGTTTTCAGATATCAGCCTGATTTCCGTGCTCTCAGGTAACCAGGTTGCAGCTTTTAAATGTCATGTAAACAAGAAAGCTGCTTGCTGTAATGGAGGTAGCTGCATTTCTCCCGGAGGACTGTTTATTTTGGCGTTGAGGATCCTGGTAATGAGTTCAGGTGAAATTTAACAACAGTTACAAGAAGAGCTGACATGTTTTCACAGTTTAAAGTCCTCCTCTGCTTGGAAATGTCTTCTGATTATTGTTCCCTTGCTTGTGCAGA